>JAUZNJ010037015.1:0-11626 GCA_034780135.1 Jordanella pulchra
CAGAACTCTTTGAGTCCCGCTTTGGACCCGAACCGGAACCAGAACCTGAACCAGAACCAGAACCTAACTCTCTGTGTTTATTTTCAATAAACGTGTTGAACTTTTTACCAGTGTCCGAGTGGTGTTCTGCATGTGGGTTCGATTCCTTAAACCCACCATGACATAAAGAAGGTTCAGGAACAACATAAGAAAACCGTGGGAGACATTCAAATACTGAGGAAAGAACCAGAGCAGCATGGTGGACTAACTACTAGCAAAGGGAAAACACTTGAATATATTGCTATTGAAATATGGACAAAAGAAGGTAAATTTAAGCTGATAATTTTTTATAACCCATGTAAGAAATTATCTGTATATTTACTGGCTGAAATAATATTACATTTAAATGAAAGGGTGATATGGTGCGGTGACTTCAATGCTCACAATTCAATATTGGATAACAGAACTGATGGAAATGGGCTGATTATTGAGGAGGTAATGGAGGCTAAAAATCTTGTGTGCATTAATAATGGAGATGAACACGATCTAACCAAGAACAGGTGTAGAGTCTGCTATAGATTTAACAATAGTTTCTGATTCACTGGCCGGATTATGTTCTTGGAATGTGATTAAATCAACAAGTATTGGAAGTGATCACTTCCCTATTATGATTGAAGTCGGGTTAAATTATCAAGAGAATGGTTCTGGAGAGAGAAAGATAAATAAAGGCCTCTCCATATATACAGCAGAAATGATAGCACTGATCCTGGCAGTAGAATGGATGGAGGAGATCAGACCATTAAGAGCTGTGATTTCCTCAGATTCTAGTTCATCATTAATCAGTCTACAAAGAAACCATTCAGAAAGTCGTCCTGATATATTATTAGAAATTCAACAAATACTTTATCGCATTCAGATGATGGGATTAATGGCAGTTTTTCTTTGCCATTTTCGTTCCTGCACATATAGGGCTAAAGGGAAATGGCTGATAAACAAGCAAAACAATCCATAAACAGGAGTGACATATTAGAGTTGCAGTCAGTAAACCAGAAACAAAGAGCATAATCAGGAAGAAAATTAATTACAAATGGCAAAAACTGTGGGAAGATGAAATTAGAGGAAGATGGTTTTATAGAATACAAGGGAAGGCTGGAGAAATCAGAAGAAGTATTGGACGAAACAGAATTCAGGAAAGGATAATAACTAGATGAAGGTTGGGGCCCACAGGACTCAACATTACTTCTAATGGGAAAACATGAAACAGGAAGATGGGATTTCTGTGGGGAAAACGAGTCAATAGAACATGTAATATATAATGGTAAGTAATGGTAATGGTAATGGTGAGTGAATTGTTTTGGGGTTTGTTCATCAGTGTGGTTCTGTTTTCGTGATTGTGGCTCCTGCTAGGCTAAGCAGTGCAGTCGTTTTGGACTTCATCTATTTTTTGTTTTGGTAGTGTCGTGGGGGTTTGCGGTTGGCGTTCACTGTGCAAGCAGTGATCTCAGTGGCAATCCGTGAGATTAAATTCTTACTGGTTTTGTGCTCAGTTTGAAATACTTGGGGTTAAACAGGAGAAAAAGGTTATTAAAAGGCGACTGTATGCCGCGTTGGTTGAGTAAAAAGTTTTGACAGCTCTTGAACCAGCTGCCCAGGGTGAAGCTGGGGCTTCTACCTCTGAGGTACGCAAAATGGAGTTGGAATTGGAGATGCGTTGTTTGGAGCTCCGAGAGAAAGAGCTGCAGCATCAAATGGAGATTCGCAAATTGGAATTAGAGGCAGCTGCGAGGCACGACTCGGTACGCGTTTCTGTTGATCAAGACAGCAGTGCTGCAGGGGCCGAGTTTGATAGAAACAAATGCATTTGCTTGATTCCACCGTCTACAGAATTGGATGTGGATAAATATTTTGTCCTTTTGAACATGTGGAAAAGACACCAAGGTGGCCTAAAGATGCTTTTGCACTGTGTACTTACTGATAAAGCACAGGAAGCCTATGCCTCGCTGTCGCCTGGTGATTACAATAAAGTGAAGAAAAGGCCTACGAACTCGTGCCGGAGGCGTAAAAACAGAAATTTACTGGTGACGCACAGTTGGTTGTGCGCCCTGCTTTGCCATTTGACGGAGTCTCTGTGATTTTGGGTAACGGTTTAGCAGCAACTTGTTTGTGGGCGGACGCTGTGGCGTTGGATGGGCTGACTACGTCAGAGCCAGTTAAGAGAGTTATTTCTCAGAGAGTAACGGGGAATTTGCAGATGTATTTTCGGCATGCGCAGTTTCAGGCCATGTCGCGCGCTCAGAGTGGGAGGGAGAAGTGTGTGAAAAATACACATTTTTTTTGACTAATTCTCCTATGTCTCGGTCCCGCAGTGAGTTTGTAGCAGAGCAGCAAGCTGTTTCACTGAAAACTCTATTCGGTCAGGTGCGCTCGCTGAGTGAAGTAACGGACTGTGCATGTGGATATTTCATGCAACACTCCTTGTTGGTGAGGAAGTGGTTACCACATGCTGACATTGCGGGTGAGCCAGTATTTCAAATGGTGGTTCCCGGTAAACTTTGCTCCGCAGTGTTGAAAGTTGCTCATGATGAGCCTGACCATTCTGGTGTACACAAGACGCATGACCGGGTCTCCAAAGTGATACAGTCTAACCAAGGAACTAATTTTTCATCCTGTTTGTTCAGTCAAGTTCTAAAACAGCTACGGGTGCGACACAAAGCGAGGGCGTATCATCCAGAGAGTCGGGGGGCGTTAGAGCGCTTCCACCAGTCTGTGAAGTCGCTCCTGCGCACTTACTGTACAGAACTGGTGGGCGACTGAGAGGAAGGATTCCCTTGGGAGGTAACCCAGGAAAGCACCAATATTAGTCCGAATGAACTAGTTTTTGCACACACCGTGAATGGTCCGTTGGCTGTGGTGGCAGACGGGCTGAAAGGGCCTGTTCCACTGAAAAAACAGGTGGATTACGTAAACTGCTTCAGAAGACTCTTGTATCTGGCACGGGAACTTGCTAAAGAGAAACTGTGGCACAGGAAAAAATGAAAAGCTCGTTTGATCGGCGTGCTGAGATGCGCTCATTTTTGTCTGATTAAGTTTTGGCTTTGTGTCCTGTCACAACTTCTCCTTTTTTAGGCGAAATTCACTGGTCCATACAGAGTTCTAAAGCGGGTCTCCGATCAGAACTATTTGATTTCAATGCCAGAACGGAGAAAGAAAACCCAGTTGTCATGTGAATATATTAAAACAATATTATGCTCGTGATGATTTATTTCGGCCACAGTATAATGATATTACACCTGCCTGTGCCGTAAACAGCCGAGACTTTCAGCACCACAGACAGCACATTGTCACCTGACAGCGACATGGATGGGCTGGACAGCTCTCTGATTCATGGGCGTCTTAAAACACTAAAACTTTGGGTAAGTTGGACACGTTGTTAGCTCCCTTACCTGCAGCTTCTGCTAAGCAGTTAGCGGAGTTCAAGTGAATTTCCTTGTCAGGTCGCACAAATTTAATTGAACATGATGTGGTTGTGGGAGATGTTCAACCTATAAAGCAGCATTTTTAGTGTGAATCTGGAGAAGCGTAAGCACTTGGATGTGGAAGCAGATTACATGCTTCGTACTGGGATTGCAGAACCTTGTATATCCAGCTGGGCATCTCCATGTATTCTGGTCCCCAAGTCTGATGACACATGATCAGGTGGGTTCTGCTAATTACCCAACCAGCAACACACCAGACTCCATTCATCTCATCAAGGTGAGTCAAGTCTTAACCTGATGACCTGATGAGATGAATGGAGTCTGGTGCTGCTGCTGCCGGGGTGGAAAGAAAACCAGCAGCCACACGGCTCTTTCTGGAACCAGTTTGACACCTGTGCTTTAAGATGCCAAACTTACTTATAAAGTTAGCAGAACCCACCTGATCATGTGTCATCACACTTGGGGACCAGACAAATCGCGCACTGAAGTGTCTGCCTTTGTTACACCTACAGGCTTGTATTCTTACACTGTCATGCAGTTTGGTCAGAGAAATGCACCAGTGACATTTCAACGGAGTGGTTGGTTGGTGACATGACTGGTTGTCTGGTCTATTTGGATGACATGGTGGTGGTATTCTGACACATGGGAAGAGCACGTGAAGCGCATCGGGTAGCTTTTCACTCGTTTTTCGGGGGCAAGGTTAACGGTCAACCTGGCAAAGTGTGAGTTTGGAAGGGCGACTGTTGCCTATTTAGGCCGTGTGGTTGGCCAACGTGAGGGCCGCCCTGTTGCAGCAATGTTCCAGCCGGTGGAACAGTTCCCTGTTCCAGCTACAAAGAAGGAGCTAATGGGTTTTCTTGGGCTGGTGGGATATTACAGATGTTTTTGTCGAAACTTTTCATCTATGGTGGTGCCCCTGACAGATTTGCTGCGTAAAGTTTGAGTGGTCTCCCCTTTGTCAACAGGCTTTTGAGTAGGTGAAAAAACTTCTCTGTGCTGCTCTGGCGTTGGCTGCACCACGTCTTAAATATCCTTTCCAGCTTTTGGTGGACGCCAGTCACGTGGGTGCTGAAGCGGTCCTTGCACAGAGTGATCTGGGTATTGTCTGGCCGGTGAGTTATTCTTCAAAGAAATTCAATAAGCATCAGTTGAACTACTAGGTGAGCTAGGAGGAGATGGTCTATTTGATTTTCAGCCCTGAAATATTTAGATGTTTATTTAAGTGGTGGTCCAAACATTGTGGTGTTTACAGATCATAATCCGCTGACGTTTCTGGCTTAACTGAAGTGCCAAAATCAGCGTTTGATTCGCTGGTTGTTGTTTTTGCAGTCCTATAACCTGGAAATTCGTTATATTAAAGGAAAAGACAATATCATGGCTGATGCGTTATCTCGCACTCCAATTTTGTAGCACGTTTGGTTCTTTTATGTGTCTGTTTTTCTTCCTGTTCCTTTTCTGTGTTCCTTAAAGAGCCTCTGAGTGCACAAGTTGCGGGTCTGGAGAGTGAGCTGAGGAGGAGATCTGTACATGAAACATGGCTAAGTAAGGTAAAAGAGCAACATGTTAATGGTGGCTGGGTTTGCTTTGCAGGTTTGATGAATTTGGAGCAAGGTTCTATGTAGAATCTGCTTTTTTATAGGCGGGGTGTGACGGCCCTGCTGTGCGGTGCTGTGTGCTGTGCCTGTCAATTAAGGTCCTCAACAGTGGGAGGTGCTTCCATTACGTGATCACCTGGTTGGTATTTAAGGAGCGCCATTCCATTCAGGAGTGCATTCCTTTGCCCCTGATTGAAGAAAGCATGCCGCGCAGATAGCCTTCCAGACCAGGTTGGGGTCTGGACTTTGGAGCACGGGTCGATCGCCTCATGCCGGACTGCCATCTGATGCAAACACCTAGTCAATTTGATTCTTTTATATAAATGCTTTTTATAGGCTAAAAGACCGTCTGATTGCCATGTGCTCCCAGTTTTTGTTGCGAACAATCGAGTCGGGTTGTAGTGATCTACATCATTTCTTTTTTTTTTTCTTTTTGAGCTTTTTACAGCACTAGTGGCTTGTTTTTCTGACAGTAGGCTGACAGGAAAGGGGGGATGAGAGAGGGGGAGAGACATGCGGGAAAGGACCACAAGCCGGATTTGAACCAGGGTCGCCACGTCGAGGACTAAGGCCTCATGGTCATGCGTGCTAACCACTGCGCCACCTGCACGCCCAGATCTACACCATTTCTTATTAAAACACAAATAAAATGAAGTCAAAAAAATAAAAAGGTATCATAAAAGTAAAGGTTAAGACTTTCTTAGTATTTATCCTCCTGGTTTCATTAATTAACTCTTTTGCTCTTCAAGGCAAGACCCAAATCAATTGCATAAAATTAAGAACTTAGTCAACATCGTGTACACACAGTATCTCAAGCTTTTAGCGGCAGTAAGGGGTTAAGTTGAAGAAGACTAATATGTCGGAGTAGTCTCCACTTCTCCCTTCATTTGAAGCTAGTGGATGATCCATGTCGGAGGCAAAGGTCACGTATGGAATTTAAATGTTTGAATGTTGGCCTATTTGACCAGAATAAGATTAATGTTGATGTAGTTTTTGTGTTGTTGACCTGTGAGAAACTTTTACTGGAATTTGAACTTCAAAGTGGTGGGGAATGCATGAATTTTACTGTAAATATAAAATGCAACCTCTTTTCTTTAGAACAAAGACAATATATAAAATACTACCAGTGTACCCCATACTGTATTTTAGTCTTAACGTTTAAGTTATCTGCCACCTGATCCAGTGTCATTGTGGTGTTTATTCCAACACGGGTATATTTCAAAATACATGATATCTAGATGCCTACCATTCCTTTTATTTTCTATGCCAAATTTGAGGCGAAAAAATATGATCCTGCCACAAAAGTTGTATATCTTTTAAATATCCAACACTTATTTCGCAGCATAGACCACTATAAAAATGTTTATGAATAATTAGCTCCTTCCTCTAAATGTATGAGTAGAATCTTGTGCTAAAATTTAATCCAATGCATCAAACTTAAGAGACTGATTATCAACTATGAGGCTGTATGTATATCACTTAATTGCGGCAGCCTATTTTTAGAACATGTCCAGTAGAGTTTCATTAACAGCTAAGCAACTTTTTTCTTGATGACCCTGCAGGTTTTTACTGAACACCTCTGACTTTGAACATCTGCCATGTCAGCATGTGAAGCATATTAAAAATGAACAATCTTTTTTATGCATTTTTTTGCAAGTTTAATGTGTTACAATAATCGTAATATTAAAAAAATCAATTTCATAAACTGAAGTTAAAACTGTCATTTCTAGTCTCATTCACATAAGAAAAAACGTTAGGATTTTAGGAGGTTAAAGCTCTTACGAGTGATTCTATCATACACAAGACATAGTACTTGGAATTTTCCCAGTAAAAACTGAAACAAACATTTACACACTTTTAAAACAGTATCAGATATTTTTTTTAGATTTAAGGTCTAATATACTGTCCTAGTTAACACATTATAAATATAAAATGCACATTATACAGAAAATATTGACCTAAACTGCAAAACAATTTAAAGTAGATTTTTATTTAAATAAGTGCATTTTTTTTAAATTGAGCAGGTAAAGACACTTGGCTAATGGAGTAAGACAATTTACATTTAAAATAAGAAACAACTTCAATCTCTTATTTCAAGTGCTAATATCAAGTTATGTGTATTCTTAAATACACTTATTTTATGAGATTCTGACTCATTTTTAGATCATTTTTGCAATTTAGTGTTAATCTCAGACATCACGCAGAAGCCAAGCTATGTTTTTTCACTAAAACAGTGAAATTCCAAAAGATCTCAGCGGTTGCAATTGTTAAACTGGTGATAGGGAGAGTGTTTTCAAACGTTCAGCCCCAGAGGAAGAAATTTGACACTTCTTTAGCCTCTATAGTCTGGGAATAATTTATGGTGGCTAGCCATCTTCTCAGCTGGAAACAAGTTTGACCCAGCTGGTCCTTGCCTAGTTTTTCTTTTTCCCTTTTTTGTCTGCTGTCCTCCTTTTTTCTATAAACAAACAGGAAAATGTTATTAATCTAAGGCCTGTAGAGAACTTAATAGCTTCAACAGTTTGAAGAATATTACAGCATTTTTTCCCAGTCTAGTTATGTAGTAGGGAAAATATGAAACTGTGGATCAGTTTTTGGTGGTTGGGATCAAAGTCGAAGACACAGAATCCCTCTAAATTGTATCAAATTTCTAGGTTTTCTGTTAATTGTTTTATCAAATGAATAACTTTATTTGGAAATTGTTAAGTTTGCAGACAATCTATTTTAAAAAAATCAACAACTAGATATATCCAATATACAATGCTGGAAAGGAATATTCTAAGTATTGTTGTGTTGTACTTATGAACAGCTATCACTGAGATACAGCAAGAGTAAATAGGCTTGCTTCCTAAAATCTTGTGGATTTTGGTACTTGAACAGTTTTAATTTCGGTGAGAAATGAGCTCAAACAAAGAAAACGAAGAAAGAGCTTTTTGGTGCTAAAGGGTAGTAGAAGTCAAACAGCTCAGAGCTCAGATGAGGCTCTTGATGCTGGCGGCTGTGCCATCTGGACTATAACACATGCACACACACAGGAGTGTTCCTGTGGCTGCATTTGGCTTCTCACCTTCAGCTGAAAACAAACAACATTGTGTGAGAGTAAACAAGAAAGAAAAAAGAGACCAAACAAAGTGAAGAAGTTACTTTATGAAAAGAACAAGCACTCTTTATGCAGTGTTCACTCTGGGATCACTGCATAAAAGACTGAAATAAGTGACAAGAGGCCAAAACAGGGATGAAAATAAATCAGCTGTTCAATTTTATACCCGTAATTACAGCTAAAAAAGAAACTTGGCCCTGAATACTGACATACTCAAGTCTAAGTGCAAGTAAGGATTAAAAATTTGTCAAATTGTGAAAAAACAATATTGTTGAAACTCATGTCAGAAAAAAATGGTCTGATGCAAAGTTTTCAAGAAGAAGCAAGAAGAAGCAATGCCATTTTTCATATCGGTTAATGCACCATGAGAATCTCATACTAACCAGTGCCTAAATAATAAATTAAACAACATAAATGTTTTTTCTGATTTTTTATTTTACTTTTTATTATATTTTTTACAATATATATTTTAAATTTCTAATAAACCTCAGATACAAGCCTTTTTTTGATCAATTATGCTGTCAATTCCTTTCTGCAGATGCGTCTTAACATGATCACAATAATGTACACAATAAAATGTTCCCCAAAAAAGTAACAGGCAAAAAAAGAAAAAGTAAAATACTGGGATTTTTAAGAAAGAATCTAATACTAATAGATTTCAAAAAGTTTGGAGAAAAAATCAGAGAAAAGTAAAAAAAAAAGAACATTTTAGATTAAAAGAGGAGGCTACTAAATGAGCCTAGCAGGCATGTATTACAAGTAAACATTAGTAGGTCAGCCAGCACAGAAATAACCACACTGTGAGTATGCATGTGTAACCTCTTACGCTCTATTCCAACCAATCACAGATGATTCTCAAGTCTTCATGTTAACCAATTAGAAACGACTACTTGCATAGACATTTGTACAGCAGTCATGATTCTATGTATTAAGGTTAGCCATGGGTGAGCTTTCGTTTTATCTATATTCCTTATCCTCTCTGTGTAAAGTGTTACAAGGGGACAATTGGATTGATGGTGCAACCTCCAACACAAAAATGAACTAACCGGAAAATAATATTAATGGACAGTTAAAGTTGAAATTTAATAATATCAAGTATTAATGGACATGTCAATAGCTGATGAAGGTGAATTGTAAATATGAAGCTTTTGCATCACTATCTAAGAGCTATTTTTAAAACCCATCTATTTACTCTATGGCTCATAGAAAGAATGAGCATATATACAGTGCCACTATGTGGTACAACGTGAACACAGCAATATGTGGAATTTTCATGAATGCTTTTATATATGGACACTCATTGAATCAGCATAAAAACTAAAGACATATATTGTCTATGTTCATCAATAAGGCTTTGGAATGTAAAATAAAAACTGATAACATCTGATTAAAATATAAATTAACTTTAATCTGCATCAAACTGATCCAAATAACATAGAGTTAATAGTTTTTGTGTATAAACACTCAGATCTCCAATAAGTCCCAGCCTCATTTACACTACATCTGATTCATCAGTATGTCTGATTCAAGCCTTTTCAAGTATATTACCTTGACACAAAACAACAAAAACAAAAAACGCTCCTCTCACCCATCCCTCGTACTTCTGAGCTGGGAGCTTGAGCGTTCTTCACAGTATCTTAGCTAGGACTGTGTTATATGGCTTAAAAATCTAATCTCCAATTTTTTTTCTAACAAATCTGATTAATCTATTTTTTTTTCTCTCTTAAGTTTCCAAATAAAGAATAAATAAATTACACGATTTACTTTCAAAAAGTAGTAGTATTTCAATCATCCCCTTTGGGAGGTGTCCTTGATTTAATGGCAATACAATTTAAGCTGTGAAGATGTCTGTAAAATAATGTTTCACAGCAAACAATAAAAATATAACAAACTGAATGTTTGCAGCTAGTGGCGTTACACAGTCAGTTAGCTTATCAGTTATAAGTACACATCTGAAACGTCATGAAGTGATGTCACCCTGAGCTATGGAGGCCTGAAAAGGACATTGAGGAATAATAAATCCAGATTTTCCAAAAAACATTATCTTTATAAGCAGTAAATTTGATTATTCAGTATTTATCAATTAATCGTCCAGCCCTAATTTTAGCAATCCGTTGAATTGTCCTTTTCTGGACTGAGATGTCTGATGTTTCTCCAGGTATCTGTTGACGCCATTTCTCCAGTGTGCAGGTTACTAGCCTGATGCTCCAATGACCACAGGCACCTGATTTGCCTTCACTGTCTTTCTTGAATCCTTGATATTTCTCCAGTTTCTTGTCTCTTCTTTTTTAACGTGGGTTGCCCACATCGATCACTACGACTGTCCTCTGCTGCTTATCAGTAATCACAATGTCTGGTTGTTTAGCCACAATCGTTTCGACTTTTTGTATCTGGAAGTCCCACGGGATCTTAGCCCCATTATTCTCCCATGTTGACCTGGGGGTCTCCAGTTTGTATTCTGCACAGATGTTTCTGTACACGATACCAGCCACTTGGTTATGGCATTCCAAGTATTCCTTTCCTGTCAGTATCTTACATCCTGCTGTGAGATGCTGAGTTGTTTGAACCCCAGTCTTCCTCAGTAGATGGCCGCTCACACTGAGCCTGGTTCTGCTGGAGGTTTCTTTCTGTTAAAAGGGAGTTTTTCCTCTCCAATGTCGCTACATGCATACTCGGTGTGAGGGATTGCTTTTGAACTAATGATTCAATGCAATCAGCTGGTTTTCTTTAGATAGAAAGCTTTTAACTAATCGATTTGATTGAATTGTCTTTGTAAAGAGCCTTCAGATGAGGTGTTGTGAATTGGCGCTATAGAAATAAACTGAATTGAAGTGAATTTATTTAGCTTGCTCCTGGGATCTTGCCCGGTCTGGTAGATCTGGGCTTCTGCATTGCCATGATCAGCACTTCTGTGCTGTCCTTCATCCCAGCCGTCTCTAGCCATTGGTAGGTTTTGGTGATCTCAGCCACTTCAGCTGTCTGTCGGTGCTACATCCCATGCAGGGTATTTTCCTCCCATGATGGTTCCTCCAGTTCCTTTATTTCTAGCTTTCATCATCTGAGACAGTCACTGACCGCTACATCCCTTGGGGCTGCTTGGATGTTTCATCTACAGTGGTGGCTCTGATGCTCACTAGGCCTCTGCCTCCTTCTTTGCGCATAGCGTATAGTCTGTGGATTTGGGGTAGACTTCCCCATGCATGGTGAGTAGCTTTAGTGCTTTAACATCAATGCTCAGAATTTTCTCCTTAGGCCAACCTATCATCCCAAGATATCTGTTTACTGGCTATATAAAAATGCATCGATTTAACTTCACTTTTAGAAAATTCACATATTACACTAAAATCATACCATTTACAACGGAGGAGATATAACTGTAATCCTCTAATTCAAATGTTTTATAGCACAGGTGTCAAAGTGGTTCCAGAAAGGGCCGTGTGGCTGCTGGTTTTCTTTCCACCCAAGCAGTAGCACAC
>JAUZNJ010037016.1:0-11626 GCA_034780135.1 Jordanella pulchra
TGGATGGATGGATGGATGGATGGATGGATGGATGGATGGATGGATGGATGGATGGATGGATGGATGGATGGACTTTAGCAGCATGGGGTGGCTAGTAAAACTGAAAACATGTCAGAACAGTTAGTGCATGGGTAAAACATTTTAGCAAACACCAACTGCCAACAGCAGTTTTAGCAACATCTACAGGTCAGTAAGGCTGTCTGAGAGTGTTGAAATATCTTTGGCTGGTTTGTGTAGAATTTCTGCTTTTCTGTTCAGCAGAGTTAAAACAATGGACTGACTGTTTAACCATTTGTCAGTAATGGGTTTGTGTTTTTTCACTCTCACTGTTGAAGCATAAAATATCTTGAGGTGTTGAAACAAACCAGTCGATCTTTGTCCACTTACAAGGGCTGTTGATGTTGAATGTGGCTGAACACAAGTGCAGCTCTGGTTTGACAGCGGCTCTCTCGGGGTCTCCTGGGTCCATGTGTGGGTCAATCATATGTCACTGTTCAGACTCAGCTACTTTACCCATAGGTCAGTCTGCTATTTAAAACACATCTGACAATAGCTCTGGAGCTACATGAATCACTATTATTCTAATTTTATGCTTTATTATACTGAAGTTCATGCTAAGCTTCATGTAGCAAATATAAGGAAGGTATGAAGAGAGCTAAACATTTTAATCTAAATGATGTAGATGATGCTCCAAACCTTCTAATAAAAACAGAGGGGTAAATTCTACATACTTGAGAGTACATGTGGTTGATTTAGGTCATGTTGGGCATTTGCCAAGGGAGGCATCAGAAGGGGGCACATAGTTTATATGAAAAATACACCTTATTTATCTATCACTTGTGCCCACATCAGTTTTTTTGCTTTTTTCAACTGTCCAAATGTGGTTAGGTGATGGTCGTGCTGTGACTTCTTCTCTTATGCTTATGCATTGTCTGAGCTGAGCCTTTAGCTACAGCAAAACAGATATTTCTAGAACTTACATATCCTCCATTGTGTTATAGTGTGCAGTTTGGAGCGTGAGATGGAAATGGAGATGGAGAAGGACTGAGTCTTACAGAACACAGCTTGTACAGTTGCATACTTCTTTAAAGTTTTGAGAAACTGTTCCCTGCAAAAATTCTAAACCCTATAAACTTTTACTTTCTGCCCCATTTAAACCTCAGTATATGTTATTGGGATTCTAAATGATAAACCAACACCAACAGAGCATGAATGTAAAGTAGGGGGGGAAACCCAAACATGATTTTTTTAAAGATTTTCAAAAAATAAATATTCTGAAATTTTTGATGCATGTTTGCTTTTAGACACCCTGAGGAGGGACTCTGCACTTCAAATTTAAAGTGTCCATTGTTCTTCAGAAAATATCTAAGATCAGTCAGATCAGCATTTGTAAAATCTGATCTTTTTGAAAAATTGTCAAACTCAAAATTTAGTTGCGACTCCACCAACTTTAGCAAAATCTTGGACAAAGAGTTAACTAAACCACTTTGGCTGCATCCAACAGGAAGAAAGATTCACAAGGTTTAGGGTGATATACTCTGTACTGAATAGGGGATTAGAGCTTTTTCTTTGCTTCATGACAGCGTTCAGCTCAGAAAATAACGCCGACTGATAAAGGACACTCTATTGGCTCAGACCAAGATAATCTAGAGCATTAAGAGTGATCGTCAGATAGGAGAGAAGGATTAGGCTTCTGATTATCAAAAAGAGGCAGTAGAAATAATGGTGGGGGAGAAATTGATGAGGATGAGAAGAGAGACTGAATGCTGTTTTTTGCAATCACGATTAAGGGCAGAATAGTGTATTTCCACTGAATAGAATTGGAGAAATGAGGGTCAAAGCAGGAAAAGAGACACATGTCATTTATCAGTGATCCAATCTGTTCCATCAACACAATAGGTAGGTTTTTTTAGACATTTCTTATGGGTTGGATAGGCAAAGGAAGATTGCAAGGCAGGCAGAAACTGGTGGGGGACTGAGTTAAAAACACTAAAAGAAACTTGACAATGCTGGAGCTCTGAAACTAAAAGCCACAAATAATCTGGCAGGTAAAAGAGGGAGTGAATAAAGCTGAGCCAGCAGACCAGTGAGGAGCTAATCAGAAACAGAGCTGATGAATGGAGCAAGTGGTGCATAAGCAAGAACTCAAACACTATTGGTGAGGAGCAGCTTTTAGATTTCATCCAAGATTTTTAATTTAGATATAGGGTGGACTTTGACTAGGCCATACATAACCATTCAAAAATCCTCTCAACAGAACTGTTCCATTGTAACTCTGTGTATTTAGGGCATCCGTCCTGATTGAAGGTGAACCTCAAACCCAGTCTCAATCTGTTCTTTCCTTCTGCATCCTCCTGTATTTAACTCCATTCATCTGCCCATCAGGTCTGAGGACTTTGTAGTCTTTCCTAAGAAGAAGAATTTCCATATGATGATGCTTTCAATCCCGTGCTTCCAAATGTCCTCCTCGTGGTGTTGTGTCAATTCAGATGTGATCTTATTTGTGTATTCTTTAAGCCTGTTTTTGCTTTCATACAAAACTCTCCCCTACTTGCAAAAGTGTCGTTCTTGCCTCTTTTGGAGCGTGACCTGTCAGTTCAGAACAGGGGGTTCCAGCCCTAGTCTTCAAGGGCTGGTGTACTGCAGGTTTTGGATCTGTCATTCCTCCAACACGGCTCATACCCTGGTTCAAATAGTTATACTTTTTCTTTGCATGTAATTTAGCTCTGGCAGGCACTGTAAAGGAGCCACTAATTCAGTTTATGTTCTGTTGAATCAGAACAACAAATAAAGCATGCAGGACATTCATCCTCATACTGTATCACTGTGCAGACGATGCACCAGTCATCAGCTCTTTACATTATTGCAGTGTTGTGTTTACTGCATAAAAATAAAGGAGGTTTGGGGCTGTAGTCTGGAAAAATGTGACACAGCTTAACAAGGAAATTCTTCTACAAGCATGAATGTGCAGGTTGTATCTAGACTGCTTAAGAAACCAAGCCTAATTACAACATAGATTCAACAACATGCAATCCCACCGACATGATGGCAAAAACAGTTCTTTGGAGTCTCAGGCTGGGTGGGGTTTTCATTGTCTATTCATTAAAGTTGGTGAGGAGGGGGGGCAAAAAGTGGAAAGTTTGAGAGTGGAGACGGACTGTAGTGCTTCTGTTAGGTGAGAGGAGGCGGTCGGGGGGGGGGGGGGCTGCGTGTGTAACTGCTGGGGCAGTCGGAGAGGGGAGGGGAAATGAAAATGCACCCTGGCCATTCCCACTCTGGGAAATCCAGTACAGGCTGTAGAGGGGCAGAGGGGAGGAAATGTTACTTTTTCTCTTTATAGACTGAAACCCCTTTTTGAAAAGAGGAAGACGTTTATGCTGGAGGAGCATCTGATGAAGGATGTGATTAGAGTGGATGATAAGTGAGTGGAGAAAGTTTTGTGGAGAATGCAGAGAGGAAGCGGAGCCAGGAAAGGAGCTGACGACTATGTAGGAATTCCTGACTGAAGTCATGGTAAGCCTCTGAGTTTTATGAGCCTCTTTGTGTGACAGAGAAAAAGACTCCATCAAGCTAGTTCTCATTTTTGTAAAATTCAAATGATGTTTCTAATAATAACTGACCTAAATTAGCATTGCAGTGCAACAGCATCCACACAGCTTGAATTTTTCCACATTAACGTTAAAACCAAGATGTTTTATATTTGTTTTTGAAGTGACAAACACCTGGATGCATATAATTGTGAAATGGCAGAAAAATCATACAACTTTATAATTTGTTTCAGTATAGATCTGAAAGGTGAACAAAATGTATATATATCAGAATTCAGGGTGACAAAGGCAAGTAAAACAAAGTTTTGGGGTGTCACATAAATGGGAATGAATAAGCACAATGCTCTTCACACTTCAACACAGATTGTTTTTTATATTCTTTATATATCTATATGTTAGGCAGGCTTGTTTTGTTTAGAGCAAAAACTCTCAGCTTCTAGTTTTGTTAACTCCCACTGGCTGTAAATTACGACACAATATCAGTCTTATGATGTTGGTGACTTTTATGGATGATTTGTACAGGGAGCCTAAGAGCCCTCTCTGTTGCATCCCTTGGGATCAGACTCACATTCCCCCACCCACTTACAGTATGGTCTGACTGATGACAGTTAGATGCACCCAAAGGGAATGGGCAATGGCAGACATGATTGTATGAACATAAATTGAATTCAAAGAGAAGAAGAAGTAGCGTCACAGTGACCAAGCTCATATTCCAGCTTCTGTGTGCCGTACAGGGTGGAGCTGTTTGGCACGGACGGGAACAGAAACAAAATCAGAGAGAAAGGGAGAGGGAAGAATAAAAGCAGAGGGGAGGGTTACTTTTTTATTTTAGTAGACTTGGACGGTTGGAACGGTGGTTTCGGTGATGCTGCATTTTCCACAGTGGAGCAAGGAGAAAAAGGAGAAGAAGGGGGGAGAAAAGGGGGAACAAGGGGTGCCATGGTCTGAAGAGAGGGAAGAGCATGTACTCTTCAGTTCCTTCCCCCTTCCATGACCAGTTTGGGAAACATTAAAACAGGGAACAGTAACATGTGTGTGCACGTGATGAAGGCAGATTCCCTTGTTACAATATAACTTTAAACTTTTTTTAATGAGGTAATGAACATCAACTCAAAGTACAACTGGGAAGTAGAAGTCAAACATTATGTCTTAGTAATAAGAATCTGAAAAGTCAGCTTTGCATTTCCCCTGCATAAGGATACAGGGAAAGCATTTACCCTCAAATGTCAGCAAATTAGTAAACAGAGTCCATCTGTGCGAATCTAGCTGTTGCAAGAAGGTCTTAAAGAAGCATTTCTACTGATACCACCTGTGGTCAAAACATAGAACTGCAGCACTCTTCTGGTGGTCCTTGTAGCTCACGCTCATACTTTACAAGGTTTTTATCTTACTTTTTTTCACCTTATCTGGAGTCACCATTTGTGTCTGATTTGAGCTTCTGAGTATCCACAAAATCTGTTACTTTGTTGGACCCATTTAGCATGCTTAACGTCACATCGGCAGAACAACCAGGAACCTCCGACCCAAAGTACATTCAGGAAAATAGAGGCTTATAGATGCATCAGAGTTGAACCACTGAGCTGTCAGTCTGCTCATCAAACCACGTTTTAGTTGTAAAGGGTAAAAAAGGCTATTTTAGAGATATTGTTCACAAAAAACCCACATAATGTCTCTTTAAAGGTGAAGTGAAGAACATTAGGTAACAAGCAACATTAAAGAAAAACAATAAAGACAGTTCAAAGATCAGGGCAACAAATGTAGAGAGGTTTAAGCTAGTGTTAGATAATATATGTGATATCTGAGGCTTTGATCATTTCACAAGGGTTAATTCCATCTGTAATCCAACAGTTTGAAGGGATGGGCATAATTACATGCTTAAAATAATTGACAGAGAAGCTTAGTAAACAGATAATCTGCAAGAAGCTGAAGGTAACTCTAGAGGAGGTGCAGAGATCCACAGCTCAGGTGAGAGAATCTGTCGACAGTACTCATACGACAAATACTATTTTGGCACTCATAAGATCAGTTATTTTCAAAGAGGTGGCATTGTGCTGTAGAAATATGTTTCTTTAGCAGGGTTGGGGAAGGACGTCAGAGGCGATGCGAAGATTGAAAGAGCTAAACACAGGAAAATCAAGAAAGAAAATTTGTCGTCACAGGCTGAAGAGTTTGGAGTTGAAGCAGGAAAACATTTTCTAAGCTCAGAGCTACAATGACGCCCCCCCCCCCCAAAAAAAAAAAAAAACTACGTTCAAACCGAAATCAACTGGGAAATCAGTGGCAAGCCTGCAAAGACATTCAAGGATGTTCCTCATTGAATCTGACTGAGCTGGAGCTATTATGTCAAGTATAGAGTTTTAAAATGACAGTTCCTGGATGTTCACAGGGTGTGAAGACTTCTGCAATACATTCATATCATAGATTAGCTTTGGTGCACATAGATATTAAAAAATCTCTAGCAAGTTGCTCTGCGCACACACACACCAAGTCATACAGCCTGTCACATATTGGCACTCAATTACAAAGAATATGTGGCAGAGGGTATTTCCATTGCTGCTGTCTGGAAAGATTTAGTAACCACAGTGTACGTACCAGCCCATAATTTTAGTCAGGGGACCGACCGCCTAATTTGGCTAAATGAAGGTTAAAGCAAACAGCCTCTGCCACAGAGGTGGAGAAAACAAACCAGACACGATCAGAATCCCGCTGTCTGTCACCGGAATCTTGTATTAACGGATTTTCCTGCAATTGTCCAGAGGACGGTGCATGCAGACTAATAATGGCCATGTTCCTGCTGAGCAATTCTCAGCTGATGACTGTTTCACTTTACATCTGAGCCAGCCTCATCATCTCACCATATCATCTTAATGGTATTGAGTAGTTGCTCTAACCTTTAAACATCATTGGCATAGGGTATTTTGTCAAGTTTCACCGGTGGATATCTATTGTACCCCGTGTGTTTTCTGTATATACGTCTCATTATCAACAGCGGAAATGCCACGATAAAGCCAACCCTTACTTATCTACTCACAACCAAATAACTGACAAAGACAGCATTTTGGCAGAATGGAGCATTTAGAAGCTAAAAAAAGATGATTCCCTCAGGAGTTGTGAAATAACAGCAAATCAGAGTAAACAGGATAGGGAGAAAATTTAGTGAGAGGAATAAAAAGGCACATGGGAATACAGTGATGTTCAAAGATTTCAACAAGTAAGAGCATCCAAGGGGAAAACAACTTGTAAGACCTATTTGATAAGAGAAAAATACAGTCAATGAACCAAAAAACATAAATAAGTTCTTCTAATCCTGAAGGCTGGCAATGTTAGTTACAGTTTCTTACTGTTGCAAGATGACTTTTGCTTTTAATCGCTTGTTAATTTGGTAGGAATTGTAACAGTTTTAGGGATGCATAATTATTTGTGTAGACATGATGAGATTTTTTAAAACTATTCTTAACCCAAAGTACATATTCAAGAGATTTGAACTTTTTCCTTTATATCTTTTAGGATGATTAAGATAATTTATTTTATGCCAAATACCATATAACAAAGAAAGAAAATGTTTTATCTAATGCCTTAATATACCTAGTCAGATATTTACATAAACCTAAAATATACGTCTTAAACCATTTCAGAGAAAACCCGTATGATGAGTTCATAGGTTTAAGGTTAATCATCAGTTGATTTTATGACAAGTTCAATGAAGGCACATCTGTGGAAGTATTTAAGGGAAACATCCTTTTTTTGTTTGACGTCATCAACTGAGCAATCAGGAAGTGTTAACCTTCAAAGGCTGGTTCGGTCATGTTTCTAGAGATTTTCCTGACCCACATGTAGAATGTAAGCTTCAGTGTTTGTGATTCAACCGGACAAGGAGAGACGCAGTTATGTATCGGATAATCAGGAAGGTTACTGAATGGCTTACCATTTCAGAATAAGCAGAGAGAGCTGAAGGAAAGGGGATTCTGGTGGCATGTGGAGGGAGGTGTGGCAGTGAGGTTCAGTGTTTCAGGATAGAGCTCAGATGAGGATTGGATATTTTGACAGGGATTGAACAGAGAGTCGACACTTATTCACTTAAGATGGGACTGCGTCCGCATCGCCATGATAAGCAAGATCCTGGTGCTGGTAGTTAGGAAGGACCAAGGACAAGAAAGCAATTTGCTTCCTAGAACCAAGTAGTTGGCATAGGGAGCTCCTGATGTCCTTAGCAGGCTGTTAGGAACAACAGTTGTCCGTATTTCTTTGCATGACAGATGGTATAGGCACAGCCAACCTCAGAGAGATTAACAAAAATGCATTATTTTGTGACATGTGCTGTGTGTGACATATGCAAATGCCCTCAATCTTTTTAACTATTTTGGGGTTTATAATGGAGAACTTCAGCAGTTCGCTATGTTTGTGAATCTTTTATTTTTTTCTAGTTCTTTTATGGAAGGCTGTAGTCCCAGTTTGACCTCGACCAATTTGGCCTCATTCATGTGCTTCTCTGCCGCAAGATGATTTCTGTCAGGCTAAAGGCTGTTTGGATTCAGCACAGCACTCTGGAACTCCTTTACTACCCTGGAAAGTGAAGGCATAGCAGCTGAAACAAGAAGTAGGAGATACACTTTGAGGTATTAGGGCCGAGACAGAATGTTGGACCGTGGGCAGGTGCCGGCTTTCACTTTAAAAGTCCAATTAGGCACGTCTAATAATCCAACAGCTCCTTTAATCTCCTAAAAGTGAGGAGACAGCAGACAGTTGTTCATGGTGGAGCAGTCAGCCATACCCTCCAGCAGAGATCATTTCTTCAGAAAATACCTCACAGTAAACAGACAGAGCACACCAAGATCTTGACAGATTCATCCATGGGTACAATTTCCACTCCCCTTCAGTTGTACTAAAGGCATTATAGACACCATACTGCAGTAACGTCCAGCAATCTCCACTTCTCAGGAAGACGGTTCCTCTGTGTCCAGAGATGAAGACATTGTGGTGTAACTGACCCCAGAGCACAAGCTCTAGGTCAATTCATAAATGTCTCTTCTATTGACACAGGCCACTCAGATTATAACTTTCAAATGCAAAAGGATAATAAAAGACATGTGCCTTTGGGAGGCATGTCCTGTGGTCTGGTAGACCTATAATGAAAGTGTTTGCCCATAGTTACCAGTGTTATATTTGGACGAAAAAGGGGGGGGAGCTTGCAAGCATGGGAAAACCGTCCTAAATTAACAGCAAAGTGGTTTTAGGAGAATAGAGTCAATGTTTGGGAGTGATGTCAAAAATCTAAATAAGATTACAATTAGATTTTCTTTAAAGTTACTCATACATAACCACACACATACTGTACATAAATACAATTAAATACTCTGTAAATAATATGCTCTTTCTTTGTTTCTTGTGTTTGAAATGAAAACATGACACTTTTTGCAGACGTCAGAATGTTAGGCTTTCATTATTTTCACCTTTACACTACAACCATACTGGTAATATAGTAAAAGGCCTGTACTTGTATAATGCTTTATCAATTTTAAGAAATCCACAATGCTTCACATTGCATTTATTGCTGACAACATCAGATCCATTTTGCCTTTTATTGGTGGTTCAGGCTGCTGCTGGTGTTGTACTGAGGTCAGGAATAATGAACTCAGCTATCTTCTGGATCATTCCTTCCAACAGAGCACCAGCTCAGCATTGTTGCTGACCATGCTGATCCATTCATTAACATTATGTACCCATTGTCTGATAGATCCGTCCAATGAGATAAAGAACAATGTTTCAAAGTTAAAAAAAAAATCATCTTAAACTGGTCTCAGAAACATTGGGATGAATTCCCTGTGCTCACACATTTTCAAGATCTAAATCCAATACAGTACTCCGGGTTGTAGAAGAGGAGGAAATCTGCATCAAGGATGTATAGCCAGCAAATCTTTGAGTGAATAATAGCTAATATACAGTATTAGGCAAAGCTCAGCATAATTGATCATGGGAGTAAATTTGCCTCTTTAGAGTTTTAATGTTTTCTCTTTTTTGTTATATAAAATTGAAAGTTAAATAAAGACAGAGGAAGGGAAGCTTTGAAGCTGAGATACAACTAAACAAACATGTCTGAGCTGTTGTTACCAGGAAATAATTATTTCAGTATTTACTTATTTTGTCTACAGGGATAAACATTCTAGAAATGCTTCTTACTCAAGCTTATGGCTTGTTTTTAATATACACCTTGCATCTGCTTTTATTTGTGAATATTTTAAAACCAACCCCAGACCCTTTAGCTTTGTCTGTCTGTGTTTGGACCATATTTTATTTTAATCTGGGATCCCCACAAACTGCCCACATCAACAAGGTTTAGCCTGGGTCAAAGTTCAAAAAGCATGACCTCTTCGCACCCCACAGAATTGGCCAGTGGGCCAAAGAGCTTTGCAAGAATGCTCCATTGACACAATTAGATGAAGCAGAGAAAAATAGATTTCTAAGGAGCTTTTATTGTTAACTCAAAAGAAATTACAAAAGAGGGACCAACATATGAAGCAGTCATCTTGAGTTCCAGATGGTTTGATTCGCCAGGTTAGGTTAGATTATTCATGCTAATTTAAAAAAGGAAATCACTGTCAGGATTGACTGTTCTACTTTTCTTCATCCTCATTTCCCTTTGACTGCCTGTGCCTCCCCCTATGTTTCTCTCCAGATCGTCTCGTAATCTTGTCATCCTCTATCAGCTCCACATTCTGCTAAGTCCTCTCAGCCCCATAGCTCTCCTCTCCTCCTCTGTCCTTCTTGTACATCTGGTTTCCATCATGGTTGCTGCTGCTCTCGTTTCCCATCGATCTCTCCTGCTGGTCAGCCTCCTCCTCTTCTCTTTCTGTCTGAGCTCTTGTCTGCCTCTCTCAATCTCCATTTCACAGTCTGCGTCTGTTTTTACTTCCTTTTCTAAATTCTTTCAACTCCCATTTGCTCGCAGGTTTGGGGTTTCGCCAGTTGTCTTCATCCCTTACTTTTCTCCTCTCGGTTCTTTGACTCCACCATAGATTGGTGTTTGGTCAGTCCTCGCAAAGCACTGCCTTTGATGCTTAAAAGCAACATCAATCAGTACTTTCTATTGGTTTGTTTTTGTCTGTAGTGATTTGCAGGAAACGTGTTACAGATAACATTGGTGGACATACACAGGACAAAGAAAGAAAATGGTTCAGGTCACTTTGATGTCTAAAAGAAAATGCAATATCTTAACACTTCAATTTATTTGGTTTTTAAGATGTGATTTGTCTTTTTCCGAAAGGGTATGAATATTTCTACAAGGTGCTGTGTACAGAAAAGTATTAAAGATGGAGACATATATCCAGTATTTAGCCAGTAGGACGTTGAGTGACCCTTTAAGTGTGACTGGCAAAAATCACCAGTCAGTTTCTCTTTGTGACATTTGATGGGATTATGTCTAAAATAGGTTTTTGTTTTAGTTTTCCCCACATCAAGCAGAGATCAGGTGAACAAAACTGTTTCAATGTAGGTGTAACTGAATTACACAAGTCCTTTGATGCTGAGGCAACAGGTTTCATGTGTCATCTTTTTGTGCCTGATGGTAAATCTAATCCCTGACCTTCTTTTTTCCCCATGTGCAAAAATCAACTGGTGCAAAAAATAGCTTTATTGTTGTACTCTTGATGAGGAGTAAACATGACTGTTAGCACACTTTTGTTGACTTTCTAATTACATTTAAGGGTCGATCAATCTTTCTCTCACTGTATTTGAAGTCTGTAATTCATTATCTTTACAATGCTGTATAAACAAACTACTTGCATGACTGCAATTTCCCAGCTTGGGATAAATAAAGTACATCTATCTATCATTTTTTTTTTCATTCCAAAAGTGAGAATGCAGGAAAAAGCTGACAATTTAATTGTGATGAAATAGAGATGCAAGTTAGTGGCTTGTGGCATGTATTTGCCTACTCATGGGGAACAGACAGTTCAAACAATGAGAGTAGTTTTGTTCTATCAAAGTCTCTAACACTGGGTGTGCAAGTGGCGCAGGGGTTAGCGCGCACGACCCATGTATGGAGGCCTTAGTCCTCGACGCGGGCGACCCAGGTTCGAATC
>JAUZNJ010037017.1:0-11626 GCA_034780135.1 Jordanella pulchra
TATATATTTCTATATTCTTGTAAAGGATTATAGGTTATGCTGTGATCCTTGCGTTTATATGTAATATCTTTTTTTTTTAAATAACTTTATGTTATTAGTGATTAACTCCCATCTTCTCATTATGCAGACATTAACTGGCTTACAGTACATCTGCCATCATCTAAAACACCAACAATATTAAGGGGAAAGTTTTTAGGGACTAGAATAGCTCCCTAAGAATACAGTATTCAGCTACTACACATGTAACAGGATTTAACCTTATCAACCCAAACACTGCTTTTCTTCTCTTAAGCTACAGAATATGTAAATCTTAAAAAAAGATTACAAGCATATTCGCCCACACAGCCTCACCCACACACAGAGGCATTACAACATGATGAGACATTACAAGGTGCCTTGTACTTCAATCAGCCAATTAACCTGGAGCAAAGGAGAACTAAACATTTGGCATTTGCCAATAGGCCTGAAACCTGCAGTGATAATTACTCTTGGAGAGAGAGCGCATTCACAAATCTATATTTACACACATGGCCTGAGGTAAAAAAATAAAATCTCACATGTCATGTTGGAGATAATGGTGGCTATGGTCCAAATATAATCCATTATTTATCCTTGTCCAAACATGGACAATGCAGAAATGCTGTGCCCACGAATTAACACACACATAATAAAAACGACACAAACACTGTGACACAACAGAATGATGACAACTGAATGTAGACAATATAAGTGGGGTGATTCTTAAGAATGCCTCAGGGCATCAGAATACTCGGTAAAAATGAATGGCCTACACACATTCTTGAGTAAAGGCAGAAAAAAACACACACAGACTAAGGCAGATGAATAAGCCCAACATGTTGTGTACAATTGAGACATTTTTTCCCAGAGACAGAGCGTCTCGGTTCTGAAATGTCAAGATAAAATGACGTGACTGTAGTGGAGGAAAACATGGGAAAGTGTTTGAAAGAGAAAGAAAAGAGAGAAAGACAGCAAAAGCGGTGCAAAGGCCCATGTATATTTGATTGAGAAAGGGAATGCAGGGAGATGAATAAAGAAAATGTGGGGGAAAAAAAGGGAAAATGATGGAGAGTTACAGTAAATTGCCAAGGCAGCTTTTGGAGGCATGCTCTACGGAAGATAGAAAAAGCGTAAAACAGAGAATAAGAGGTGGAGGGACTCAGAGACAAGTGCCGCATCAAGAATGGATTGTTAGCTGGTAAACGACTGTCACTTTCTTTAGGGAGATAAACTGATTTGACACCTCTGTATTCTTCCTTCTTCCTGATCCCTTTTTTCCCCTCACTTGACATGGTCTGACAACGCTTCAAAAATAATAAAGAAAAACTTAAAGTTTCTTCCTTTCTATTCCCTGCTGTTTCGTTCCATCACCAGATCCTCTGCTGTGCTTCTTTCTATCTCTCCTTTCTTGTGCGACAAACTCACCCTTCCGGCAAAAACAGAAATATATAAGAAAGAACAAAAGAAAGTGTAGAAGAGCATGAATAAAGACCTTGTTTTTATTGCACTTGTCTTCTTTCCTTTCCTTTGCCTCATGACAAGATTATATGAGGAAAGGAGGATGAGCCAATAAAAATCAAATGAAAAAGATTTATTTTTTTGGAGAACAGAAGAAGCAGAGAGGGTTAGGGAATAGAAAGGAGTCAGGAAGAAGCGGAGAGTAAACGACACTCAAAAGGATCAGAGAAGAGGTACGGATGGAGAGTTTGGAAAAAGGATGATCAGCAGTAAGATGAATAGCTGCAGATTTAAAGGATGCCATGTTGATGGAAAAGGCTTGTGATCAGCTGTCACTTGGGATCTGCAGAAAAAAACAGCTTGATAACTTGCATAAAAAAACACAAACTAGTAAGTAGGAAAGAGACTCGCAGAGGCAGTTGTAAGTAGCAATAATTTATTTTTACTTTGCTGCTAAGCAGCCACATGTTGGTTATATTTAAATGTGGTCTTTCCTTGTAAAGGTCTTTAAATTATTTTCTTTACACTTTGCATCCAATGTATAACCATACATACTAAAATTAGCATCTACTTCCTACTACCAACACTGATCTAAAGACCTATTTCACAGCTTATCTAAAACTCTTCAATGCTACAATAATCCTCCTTTGGATATTCTCAGGGAGGTTATATAAAGCAATATATTGAGATTTCTGAATGGTTTGTTCAGTTAATAAAAAAAAGATAAATCATACAACTTTAAACATTGTGCAATGGTCTAAGATACAGTGTTTGGTGCACTTCTCCACTAGTGCTATCTTTGAAGAGCACACAAAAACAAAGCAGACAAAAGGCTGAAATAGGCATGTTTTATCGCGGCAAACACAACATGACAGAAGATAGGGAAGGGAAGGTGATACAAGAGTAGGGTAAGAAGCTGGAACAGCACCGGAGTGAGACAGAACAAAGCAGTCTGGATGCTTTGGAGCAGTTTGGTTGCTGTTTTCTCTCTGTGATGAGGAAAGTTGTTCAGCTGTGATAGCGAGGCCACTGGAGAAAAGATGAAGAAAAACTAAACAATGTGAAAAATTAGGCCAGGCAAACACTCACACAGACACTCACACATCACAAATACATGCACATGTGCTATTTTACTTCGCTCAACACATGTTATTCACTTGAAAGGGGCTGCTAGAACCACAAAGCAAGCCTCCACTTGTTGGCATGTCACTCTGATTCCCACCAACAGCCTCACAAACACACACATCTGAACTTCAGGCTTTTTATGTAGGCAGTGGTAAGAATAAATAAAACACAAGCATCCAACAAATAAAATGAATTTTTAATCAATGAAGTCAGCTGAATTAGCACCGTCATTAAGTAAACAAGAACAAGCCTCTGTTTGAAATATTCATGTTCAGCCCTGAATTCATTAGACTATTAGGAGGTGTGGTCCCCCAGGGCCCTCATTCAGATCTGGGGCAACAGAGAGTGATATATATACCGAAAACACAACATTATAATGGGGAGAGAGTGGGTTAAGGGAGAAGCGAAGCACAAGGAGGCACAAACGCATAACTGCTCGCACTAATAGGGATTTTTTATAGATTTTAGGAGGAGGGGGTTTAAACACAGTGGGGGTGAAGGTGAAGCGTGGAGGAAGTCTGCAAGAACTGAAAGAATGACAGAAAAGTGAGGGATTAAACAGAGGAAAAGCAACTAGGGGCAAAGGAGAGGATTAAAAGATGACAACACACATAAATTACAGAGGGAGGGAAGCAGAACACATGCAAACGAAAGTCAAAAGTAGCAGGTACTGTGGGGCGACAAGGGAAGACAGACAGCCAGAGAGAGAAGTTAATTCACAGTCAGATCAAAGGAGGTGTGGATAACAGATAGAAAACATAGATGGGGATGCTGCACGGTGGCTTAATCTGTTGGGAATAGAAAGGGATTTACATGTACATCCAATGTTATGAGGGTTCAGCATGTACTGGAAACAAAAAGTAGAGACAGAGATAGAGAAAATGTGAGAGGAAAAACATATGGGCTAGAAAATAATCATTAGGGAATGAGGGGAAAAGAAAGGTAACCAGACACATGAGAGTGATGGAACAGATGAGATGACATATAGTGAGGCAAACGAGTTAGAAGAGACATAAAAAGTGAGGTGAAAAGGAAAGGAAAGGACAATTAAGAAAAAGGGGGAGTATGGGCAATGGCTTAATGACTTTAATGAAAGCACTGAAATACCCAGTAGAGACCTTAGATATGACTCCAGGGAACTTGGGAGAATAAAAAGACAGAGGGAAGGGGTGGGGAGCGGGAAAAAAATGAGAGAGGTGAAAGAGAGCAGCCTGTGAATAACTAAAAAAAGAAAAAGCTGCTCACACAAAAGAAACCATTGGGCTGCAATTCCAACTGAAAAAATGAATGGTCCCTGTATGCATGTGTACGAGGACAGATGAATTGGTGAATACAACAAAACATGTTACAGAATGGGAATATGGTGAAAGCTCAAGGGGACTGGCACAGAGCCTTATGAGGAAATCTTCTCTTGCCTTAAGCGTTTATGAAACTTTAACAGGCAGTGGGTTTTGCCCTCGCTTTTGTTTTTGAAAGGGACAAAAGTCCTTCTGTGCTCCTGTGTATATTTGCATGTGTGTGTTCTGGGGGTGGAGAGGCAAATTAGAAGATCCATACTTTATTTGTAATTATAAAACAGCTTCCTATCACTTCATAATTCCCTAAACCATTTCCATGAAATACAGTCTAGTGTTCAACACTTTCCTTGATGTAAAGTCTTTTCAATCACACTCGCCACACTGTTACAATATTCAAAGACTTGTGATGATCAGCAATCAAAACACTTGCACCCAAACCGGAAGTAACGTACTTTTTAAGCACATAACTAGAAAGATTCTATGGTCATTAAGAAATACTCTCAAATGAGCTTTGAATCACAGTCCTCTCAAGGCCACATGTTTTTCTTCCACTTAGCTTTCCACTTGTATAGTTTAGTGCATGTAAGCACCATCCTTTAAAAGCAAATGAATGTCTGTGACTCACCATCCTTGAAGAGGAATCAGTGGATGTCAGGGGTACTACTATCAAGAAAGCCATCTTTGCCTTGATTATTTAGACCATAAAAAATACAGCATTTCTATTCTGGCCAGAAATTTAATTTGTTACTATAGTTACTGTAAACCACAAACATCTAATGAATCTATAGAAATAACACATTTCACTTTTAAAATTACTCGAATAAGTAGTTTTCAATAACATCCCTAAAGCAGAATTTAAGTGCAAGCTCTCATTTCTGGAGGTAATCCATCATTTTTCAAACTGTTGACTGGCTTGTACTCAATATACATCAATTCATTAACGAACAGTAAGAACAACTTGTCTGATAGAAACACAGTCATTAAAACTTTCCTCAATTGCTGATCTGTGGTCAGTGCTAAAATGCAGTTTCTGCTTTACGACAATATGTGGATGATGATGTATGACGGCATTACACTTGGCAGTGCTCAGTTAATTCATTTTAAAACAAATGGGATCATCACAAATTTGCTTTTATTTCGCTTTATTTTTGCATTTCAGTTGGATGGAAACATGGTTACTGACGGAAGCAAGACTGCCATACACTGGCTCTACCAGGCCCTCTGACCACCATCAGTAGACAATCCAGGGTGAAGTTTCTTGCCCAACTACACGACGACTGAGGCAGTCAGAGCTGGGATTTGAACCAGTAACAATTGCAGGGTTAACTCCATCCTAAGCAATATCAGTTTTGGTGGCAAAGACTGTCTTCTCCAAGTTCTTAGCTTGAGCCCCTTTGCTGTGTTGTTTTGCATTTTCTGCCCCTGTGATGGGGGGAGAACATGCGGAGCCCAAATCCCATACATTAAATTTAAGTTAAAATTTACACAAGCACATTAGATTTTGAAAGATGATTAAAATTTATCTGAATGGTCTTTTTACAAACATAATGGGCTCTGTTTTTATGTACTAAAGTGCCAAACAGTTTGCTTATATTTGTTTGCTTTTATTTTCTATGAAACTTCAGAGAAGAAGAACTGTTTCAGCCAAAGGATTTTACCTAACTTGAAGCTGCACATGCTTGTGACGACTGTAGTAGCAGTCCTATATTTGATGGCGCCTCCAACAAGTTTAGTTTATCAACTCAAGCTGTACTGCACCTTTTACACTTTATCTTTCAAACACACAGACTGTGACATGTCACACATAGCTCACTAATTTAGGTAGTTGATTTAAAGCGGCAAACCCTCACTCTGCATGATTCTGCTTCTTTTCAGCCCCTCCACCATCATCACACCTGTGGGCTCTGAGGTAAGAGATTTTTTTTTACACACCCTTGTGCATGAGGAGGCATATCCAGAACAGGTTGGTGGTTTACACTTCCATTACATGCGGAGCAACATCTCCAGAGTGATGAGATCAATGTTAAGCTGCAAAACATTTCTTCAGTAATGATCAGTACTTAGACATACAGACTCACTGGCCTCTTTGTTAGATATTATATTGATGAGAAAGCATCTCTGTGTTGCTGCAGATGGCTGTTAGTCCATGAGGAGAATCTCCTATTCCATCAAATTCCAAAGTGGTTAAAGGTGATTAAGATCTGGTTACCATTGAAGTAGTGCAAACTCACAATCAAAAAATGTCTGAGATGACTGGTGCTCTGCAACGCCTTGCATTATCCAGTCATAAGGAGCCTTTAGAGCATAGGCTCACTTTGATGTACCCATCTTAACATTTACATTTAAGCTTTCTTTTTTGTCCAATTTTGGTGAATATGTGCTAATTATAAAGTTTCTTCCATAAGTGATCGGGTCCAATATGATCCTCTTCAACTGTAGCTCATCCTCATCAGGGCTCGTTAAGGTTTGAGAAGCAATGCTTTACTCGAAATGGCTTTTTCAACAACTGTCATCTTTTCATCTTCCAGAATTTGTCTCCCTGTTTTCCTCTTAACACTGTGTGAGAGCATACTACAAAAAGAAATATTTCACACAACTGTGGCTCCTTGCTGGAAATCTTTGTTGTTCGTGAAAACCACCAACAAATTAGACATTTTTGGAATAATCCAAACAAAAAATGTTCCATCAAACTATCAAAATCATGTCAGTCTTCTTTGTCCATTTTAATCTCTGCTTTGAACTTCAGCAAGTTGTTTTCATCTCGTCTATATGCTTAAACACACTGGTTTGCTGCCATGTGATTCTTTGTTTCACCGTTAATTTAACAGTTCAGGTGAACACTTGATGTAACCAAAAGCATTAGAAGGTCAAAGTGGGACAATAAACATTATGGTGGTTTCCCAATTTCAATAGTAAGAAATGGAATTGTTTCTTAAATACGCATAACCTCCATATGAAACACCCCTTTTGTTTTGAATAAGAATGGGAGTTTTAGGCTTTTATGAGCTGTTCCTTTAAAACTGCTAAATGGATTATCTCTCCATCCCATGAGGTTTTTAGAGTATTGCTTAACATGTAAGTGTTTTGATCACTTCTTTCAGGTTGTGAATGGCTGGGGAAGCTCCTGAAGAACAAAGTCGAGCTGTCTTGTAGTTGTTTGACAGTTGAAATGAACAAGGTTTTGAGATGACATGTGAAATGTCTTTAAGAAACAAGAAAACTTTCTTTCTTTCAAACTATCACAGCTAAAAAGGACGACAAAGCAATTAAGTTTATAGTATACCATCTTCCAAGATACATTTTTATTTACAAAGTCGTATCTTTTCCAAGTATTAGGATTCCCACTGATCGACAAAATACATGAGATACATAAAATACACTTATCCTCAAACTCTTCTGTAACACAATAACATGTCTTGAAACAGTGTGCCCATCTACCTCTCCATCTTCTCCTCCCTCCCTTCAACTGGCTGAGTGAACAAGACAGACTGTGGCAGACAGAAAAGAGCTGGAGGTGAGACGGGGGTTAATTTAGTGCTTTAAACAGGACAACCGATTGGATTACCGGCTCTGAAGACCAGGCAGCCACTCTAAGAATTAAAAAGGACACACCTCAAACACATGGACAACTCGAATTAGTCTCCCACCCTCTTGCACTCCAATTACTATGCCGCTCATGAAGCCAAGCGTTTGCAGGGCGCGTAGGGAGGCCAAACAGGCTTTGCTTTGTGTAGACAAACCCCATCTAACTTAAGCAAATATGAACTGTTTCCCTTTTTTGGTGAAAAATGTTGAGCTTTTTAAAATGAACAAGGGTTAGCAGAAAAGATGAAGGTTAAATAATACCCTCATATGACCCCTCATACATGCACACAAACACACCCACACAAACAAACACCCACACAGAAAAACACGTCACAACAAGATGAAAGAGAGTGGATGGGATGGAGGGGAGATTGATTTTCATGCAGCTCTAAAGCAGATCCCTCTGGAGGTCTTGATAACAAGTGGGAAAGGGACAGAGGCAAAAAAGGCAGGACATTTTAAAAGAAAGAGAATAGCAGAAAAAAGATACAATAAGCTGCGAGAAGAACTCACACCCCTTGAACTTTTTCACCTTTTTCACATTGCAACCACAATCTTCAACAGACCTTACAGGGGCTTTATGTGATAGGTCAGCTCAAAGCAGCACAAAGTCATGAAAACAAAAACAAAAGAAAACATGTGCTTTTAGCAGTTTGCACCATTAAAAACCAGAATAGTGTGGCAGACACACTAATTGAAATGTCTTAACAGTTCAGTATATCTAGACTGAAAGTTTTGCCAATTTGTCTTTTGATAAAGGCTCAAGGGCACTCAGGTTAATTAAAGAATTTCCATGAACAACGTTTTTAGTAAGTAAGTAAGAAAGTATATTTCTATAGCAACTTTCACAGATGAGAGAATGTGAAATGAGGCTTTAAGTCACAATAATTTTAAGGTTGTCCTTAAATACATCAGCATAGTCCAGCAAATGTAGAGAAAACAGAAGATTGGTCTGTGTGTGTGTGTGTGTGTGAGCGTGTGTGCGTGGGGGAGTGGCTTGTACAGTTGTCAATCAACTATGCCTAATTAAGTCCACTAGACGCTAAGTGGACTTTTTGGTCCTCCACTAGAGGCAGTAATCTCCTCCAACTTGAAGGGACAAGCCATTGAGAAGCATGGCCTTGGACTTGTAGGGACTGATTCTCATCGAGGTGAGACGAGATCTGCCACTTCCCAAACCAGACATCCTGCGGCCCTTGGGTGTACCTAGAAATCCTGCCCATAAACTAATTTATGGTAACTTAGTAAACAATCTCCAATTACTTGACAATCACAGTTCTACTGTTTTACAAAACAATCAATAAAATAATCGATAACTATATATTCGGATGTGTTTGGGTTTTGGTCTGACTCAATAAGTGAAAAAAATAGAAGTAAGAAAACTTACAGTGTTATTTTTTAAGTGTTTCAAGAGGATGTGCATTTATAGACTGGAAATTTAAAAGTAAACAGACCAAAACATTAGGAGAAAGCTGCAATTAAATGAAAGATGAGTGGAAATTAGGAAAAAGTTGGTGTACCAAAGTCTGACAAAGCATCACCAGAAAGATTGGAAAACAGGTGTTTGTGTGCAGGTGATTGGCAGCCTATCACCTTGTCAGCTTGTGTGGCGGAGTCCTCATGAGTGGGTGTGCTAGCAAGAAAGGACAGCTACAGAGATGGAGCGAGAGGTTTGGTGGCAGGAGGTGAATCAGACCAGGATAAAGGGCTTTACTGCCATGAATCTCATACTAATAAAACCCAGCTGGACACTGGACATCAACTTTTGAGGCAAGGAATGACAAAAAGGAACAAGGAACATGTAGCACTGATCGCAATAGAGAACAGCAAAACAGGCTACTGAGAGTGATAAGGGGAAACGAATATGAAACAGAAAACAGGAAATCATCCTTCAGGCTGACACATTCGAACAGCCCCTGAAACTTCCTAAGGAAACAAAAGAAACAGGCTGGTACAAAGGACTTTCACTCATGACTACAAAGCAAGAAGAAAACAAAAAAGAGGGACGAAAGGGGGAAAAAATGTAAAAAAAATTTTTTTTAAAAGAGCAGAAACAAACGTGGGTGGCCGAGGGGTGCTCGAGGAGCAGGATAAAGGTAGGATGAGAGTGGGGAGAAGAAGGAAGAGAAATGAGAGCAAGGCCGCACAATGTTTGTTGATATCCCATTTTCCACAGGAAAGATGAAAGAGAGAAAGAGGGGATTAGAAAAGAGTGGGCAGAGGAGACGAATGAGCTGGAGATATGAAAAACGAGTGGGGGGGGTAGAGACAAAAACGAAAGCCCGAGCAGGCAACAAGGAAAAGGGAAGGTTGGAATAAAATAGAAAAGAAAGAAAAGGGGGACAGGGATAGAGTTGGACTCAACTAATCTGCAGTGTGGGGAATGTTTGTGACGTGGAAGAGTCATCATTACCGCAATCTAAAAATAACATTGGCATTGGGCACCAGTGGCCTGAGAAATGGGGCAAGAGCAGAGAAAGAGGTAATTACAGCAGGCCTATTAGCATGCACGATGCCCTCATTAAAAATTCACATAGGAAACTGGGACTGAGGAATAATGTTTCTGGGCAAATGCCAGCCATGCTGCCTGCCATCCAGCCCTGAAAACTATTTGGTCATGCAGACAGCAGTAAAGATAGGAAGGAGGCTACCGAGTCATCCATCAGCTCAGAACAAAACATACACAAACAGGGTAACAAATAAACACGAGCAAAAGGTGGCCAAGCATTCAGTTCTTACTCCAAACCTATTTAATGAAATCCACTCTATTTTCTTAGAATGAAACATAATTAAAATGAAACTGTACATTAACAGAATAAACAGAACCCAGGGGAATAGTTAGGGAACATTAAGTGCAACTGAGCTAAGTAATTAACTTACAATAATGAAAAAAGCTTATTGTGCTGAAGTCTTTGTTTCTCATTCTTTAGCAACGGCAGGTAAAAAGTTTACATACACTTTCATTTACATACAAGCTTTATATATTTTGGGGTTTTGGAGGTTTTAGGCCTATAAAAAGTTCAAATTAACAGGTTTAAACAGCTTTTTGAAATGGAGAAATTCCACCATTTGTTCAGTCTTAAATATATCCACACAATCTACATGTTGTTACAGTCGACATTCTATCACTGGTACTGTATTCAAGTCAACCACTAAGGGCAAAGCTTTTATTACATTTTAATTACATATTGATGTTGGATTTTTTTTTTAACTGCAGATGTATAATTTCAGTTTTCTTTTAAAGAAAAAGAACTGAATTATTTGAAATTAAGTAAACAATCTTTGGACTGGGACATTTTTTTATCCAGTTACTTGATTAATCATAAAAACAATCGAAAGATATCATTTGCTACAGCACTTTTTGTGTGTATTTAGGTTTTGGTCTAACTCAATGTTTGAAAGAAATATCAGTGGAAGGAACTATGATTTACTCTGCTTTAGTTTCTGAGGTGCAGTTAACCAACTTTTAACTAATCTAGTTTCTCATTTTGCCTCAGCAATCCCACCCCACTTTGGTTTAGATAGAGCACGGTTTATTTATAAAAGATATTCAGCATAACCAATTCATTCATTATGAATGAATTGGTTATGCTTGAGATCGTTGACATATCGGTAGACCTAATTTCTGTCCAGGGTTCAGCCAAGTCATCTTTCTTAATTATTCAGTCTGCTTTGCATGATGCCAGTGGTTCTGCTACATTCCACAAACTCTCAGCATGATGCTGCCGCCAGCATAATTAATAGCTGGTGCCACGTTCTTCAGTTTAAAAGGCCCACCTTGAGTTTGAATGTATTATTTGTTGGTTGGCATCCGCAGTCCATATTGATACTGCAATATGACACTGTGACTCCAGTCTAAAAAGGCTTAAGCACTGTTAATTCGTATTTTGTTAATCATTGCTCATTTCCTTTCAACTGAATGTACTGCTCAGTTAAAAGGAAAGTATGAGTGTTCTTACAGGAAAATTAACCCAAGCACATTTCAAAACTGGTTTTGGAAAAACAAAATCTGGCCACCACCAAGCTTCTGGAATGTTCCTGAAGACAACCTCACTGTTGGGATCGGGGGTTTCTGTGCTTTCCACCTTCCTCCAGCAGAGCGCGCCGTGGGTCTCCTGGGCTGGAGCCCTCAGCACACCTGA
>JAUZNJ010037019.1:0-11624 GCA_034780135.1 Jordanella pulchra
TTTCTTTCTTTCTTTCTTTCTTTCTTTCTTTCTTTCTTTCTTTCTTTCTTTCTTTCTTTCTTTCTTTCTTTCTTTACAGACGAGTTGGATAAATTAAATCAATCAACATTGTCACTCCGCTTGCGGCCCTGGCTCCGCCTTTTACGCACGGTCTCCCCGCCCAGCCCAGTCCTGATGCTGGCTGTCAGCGGCAGCTGCGCTTCCAAGTGCGCCCGTGGTGATCAGAGAGCCGCAGAACTCCGGGCTGAACGCACGCAATTGGACCAGTTCTTCTCTCCTCTTGGATCCTACGATCTTTTCGCGTTCCAGCAGAAAAAAAAGACTCTTTTTACATTTTTTTGGAATCGTCTTTCATTTAAGGATTTGTATTTAAAGTTGGATACATGATGTTTCCTACCAAGTAGCGCACCAGGACGGGTCGTCTTTTCTCTTTCCTCCGGGACATTATTGGGACTCCTCCGCTTTCTTCTTGTTTGCTTGGATTAAAATTATACTACATCGAATCTAGAAAGGAATCACTTCCGAAAGCACTTGCTTGCTCCCCATGAAATATCTCCCATCCGGACCTGCTGCGGATCGAGTTAGTGAGCGGCTCAAACTCATCGAGATCGCCGAGTCTGCGAAGTGTTGCCCCGGCGCCGCGGTCTCTCTGCTGACCCCTCTGGACCCTCTTCGGCAGGCGAAGCGGCTTCCGATCCGACTGATCAAGATGTTGACAGCGCACACTGGACATCTGCTCCACCCGGAATATTTACAGCCTTTAACATCCGCACCAGTGAGCATCGAGGTATTTATTGAAACTATTTATTTATAGTTTTACAGATCGTTGTTTTGAACGGCAGCTTGTGCGGCTTCACAGCAGCGATGGGGAAATATAGATGACCTTGTAGAGGGAAATAGAGAATTGGTCTTGTATTTTAGGTTTATTTGCTGCGATTAAGTAAACAATACTATTTAAATATTTTTTTATTTACATATCTTGAAAAGAAAAAGAAACTCATCAGATTAATTTGCAACTGATGCAAATCCACCTTTTCCTCCAAAAACTGGGAGGCTTTTTCTTTGCTTAGTCTTAAAAAAAGATTAAAACCCCCCAAAAACTGGACATTTCTAGTCCAAAGCTCCCACATGTCAGTCAGACTACAGTAGACCGTTCAATCAACGCATCGTTTACAGGCATTGTTTTCCCTCTCAACTATATCTCCATGTTGTTCGAAGGTCAACGCTTTTCTGTGTCCTCTTAGGAAAAATGAGATAAGTGAGGAAACAAAATAAACATCACAGCCAGGGCCAGTTTCAAGATGATATTGGCCCCTGGGTAATATCCAGTTTTGGTGCCCTTTACAAATACATCTTACATTTCATCGGCTTCATATTTTTTGTTTTCCTTGGTTGTGTCCACACAAAGATGTTGTTTTCTAGAAGGTATTTTTTAATGTCATTTTTAATGTCATTTCAATGACATCATGTCTAAATATTTATTTAATAAAAAATATTTATTTAATAAAAAAAACCAAAAAAACTACAGAGTGTGTGCAGAGAAATTGCTGTTGTTGCAAAGTTATAATGTTCAAAGCATTGCACATTCAAATTCAACATACTAAAACCCCTCATGGTGATGATGGCTTGTTCCTCTTTGAGAAAGAATATTTAAAGAACAATAAAATTCAGAATTTGCAATGTATTTTTTCTTTTAAAAAAATACATAAAAGTTGAGGGCCCACTGGAATAACCTGGGTAAGCAGCGGCTAAAGTCCGGACCAGGTCACAGCTTCACTCCGACATAACAGAGGTCTTCAAATGTCAGTTTGTGTTTGAACTGAAAGTTAAAAAGCAGATTTCTTCACACATCTGTCGTTTAAAAGAATAAAGAGATCCTCTTCTAGGAAACTGCATCTTTCTCTTCTCTATTTTAAAATCAGCAACTCAGCTGCCAACAACAGCAGTATCTCTAGCCTCTGAAGACAAAGACAACATGGTGAAGGCATTAAAAGAATATTTTACATAAAATTTAAGCTATTCTACTCGCAGTAACTCAAATGTTTTGCTTTTTTGTAGCTGGATGCAAAGAAGAGTCCATTGGCTCTGCTGGCTCAGACCTGTTCTCAGATTGGTAAACCAGACCCTCCTCCCTCCTCTAAGCTTGGCTCCTCCGGCAGCCCAGGAGACAAGGAGCCCAGTAGTCGGTCGTCGGCCTCAAGTCTGAAGTTGGGGGAACACCGCCCTTCTGTTGAAGACAAATCCAGCTTTAAACCCTACAACAAAAGCAGTGCAGACTGTCGCAGGGACAGTGTTACCAGCAGCTCCAGCAGTGATAAAGTTGGATTCAGGGTACCTAGCAGCAGTAGCTTAACTATTAATGGAAATTCAACCAGCGGCCAGCAAGCTTACCCATCTCACACTTCATCCCCTGGCTCCAGAGGCAGCAGCAGCCCTCCAGGACAGGCTCAGCAGCAGCATCACAAACAGAGCCAGTCTCCAGGTGGACAGTCCAGTTCACAGTCCCAAACTCTCAGTGCCGAAGCGGGACGTGAGCAGAGCAGTCCTTCCAGCACTTCTGGTAATCATAATAATAACAATAGCAATCCAAAAAAAGACACTGACGTAAACAAGGCCAGCACAGACAGTCCGCACCACGCCAACTCCAGTCATGTTCGGGCGAGCACAAACTGCAGCAACAGCAGCTCTGATGGGGGCTCCAACCAGGACGGTGGTAGAGCAGAAACCACTCAGCCTAACCTCAGCGCTGGACATGTGACCCCCATTTCTCCTTATAAAAGCAGCCAGCCCCTCTTCCCTCTGCCCTCGTCTAATATGGGCTATCATGGATCTGTCATGGGGGGCTACGCGGGCTACCCATCACAGTTCATCTCAGGGTTGGACCCGTCTAAATCAAGCCTCAGCATGGGAGGAAAACACACAAGCTCCAGCCCTCTGACAGGCGCCTCCCCTCCCTCCTTTATACAGGGCCTTTGCAGGGACCCTTACTGTCTAAGCTACCCTGGTGTGTCTCATCTTGGCAGTAACAACTGCAACTCTTGCATTCACGACCCTTCCTCCTCCCTCAAATCGAGCTTTCCTATGGTGTACCCCTCCCATCCACTTCATTCCCTCCACCAAAGCTCTTTGCCATCCAGCGTGTCCCCCTCCCTGTCCCATCCCCTATATACATATGGCTTTATGGTCCCTAATGACCCTCTTCCCCATGCCTGCAACTGGGTATCAGCTGGAGGGCCGTGTGACAAGCGTTTTGCCACCTCGGATGAACTCCTGGCTCACCTTCGCACCCACACGGCTCTGCCTGTAGGAATGGACAGTAAGCTGCTCTCCGTTTCTTCATCTGGACCCGCATCCTGCCACTTACACCTCCCACACCAGAGCACCCCAGGCTCCCTTCCCAGCTCTCTATCGCTCAGAGCTCCCCCAAGCTTTGGTTTAGCTCGCTATCATCCCTACAGTAAGGTTCATCTCCCCTCTGGGCCTTCCTCCATCTCCCTGCACTCTCTGCCCACTACAGGCCCATACTATCCTCATTACACTCTCTACAGTCAAAGACTTGGATCTGCCTCGGCTCTTGGATACCAATAAAAAGCCATGTACTTTTTTCATTTTTCTCGGAATAGTTTTTCATTTTGGGAAATATGTTTGCTTCCTTGCAGAGAACTTAAAACCACTCCCATGCACCCCATAAATGTGAACCTTTGGCCTGTTAGCTTAGTTTAGCAGAACAGTTGAAAAAGCTGTTTTAAAAGCTGTCCTGGCTTCAGCTTCCTTCATCTCTAAAGCTCATGCGAAATTTTGTTTGATAGGACCAATAGCTGAAGCAGTATGTTTCGAATTCTCTTATAAATTTGGCCACCAGTTGGGAGGAAACCTAACGGAAGCTCAAGCTAACATCCTATATAATTTTCCTTATAAAACGGATAACTTATGTTTACTTTACCCAATTATTTTAGATTAAAAACATGTTTCATGCCATCACAAGTTCTAAGCTCCTTTTAAGGTGTTAAGTCGCTGCTTCTTTAAATGGTCAGGCTAGCTGTTTGATTTTGTTTGTGCTAAGCTAACTGCCTGTGGCTTTATATTCATCAGGAAAACAACAATGCCTTGCTCTGCCAGAAAGTTCAAAACCTCATTCCCCAAAATGTTTGACTATCACTTTAAAACTGATTGTGGCAACGTGTTCCTTTTCCATATTCAGAAATAACTCATGGATATTTTTTCAGAAACCTAAAAGCATCTCCTTTATTTGTTTGAAGTTTAATCCACAGGGTTTCTAAAATAGACTCCACTACTAAATTCAGAGGGCATGTAGACCTTTTCTACACGTTGCATAAGACTTTGCAGCCCTGAGGTGATCTACAGCCCCGTGATTTCCTGGAAATTGATGGTTGTGCATAAAAGCTCTTAACCGTTATGCATTTTTTCAGCAAACGATAATGATTTAGTAAAGAAAAAAAAGGCTATCGTCTAAGAGCTGACTGGTGGATGCAGTCTCTGGCCTCTATTGCCTTCTCCCTGCTGGAGATGCATGAAAGCTGGAAACAACACACACGTTTAGCTCACCAAATGTTTCTAATGATAGGCTTGGATTCTTCATACTCCTTCCGGCTGATGAGGCGTATTTATTTCCAACAGGATCTGTGGCTCCAACACTTTCTATATGTTCGCCTTTTGCAGTAATGTGAGCAAACCTGGACATGCGTTAAAACTTTGTCTTAACACTTTGTATTGAATGAATGTTAAAATCACATCTTGCCCACAGTTTTTTTTTTCACTAATTATGATTATTTCAATAATGAATAAAACTGAGATGTGATATTTTTTTGTAATATTAAAAACACCCCTTTGAGGGTGAGATGCAGTGAGATGCGGGGGGGGGGGAGGGGTCATATTTTGGTAAATAAATCACACTGAAGACGTGGATTCTGTTGTTTTCATTTTATTCCAATTTCTAGGACTTTTGAACTGATCCTCCAAAAAGCTTATAAGCAGTTCACATCTTCGCATCATTATCATATATCAATCCAGATTAAAACCTGCAAATATTAGTTCATTGATAATAAAAGAGGCAGCATGTTTGAAGGCTGGTTAAGCAAAAGATGGAAACTATGTACACAGAAAAATGGAGACAGGAGGCGGAGCTCAACTAATGATCTTCCTGTGAGAAACACATTGACAGTAGACCATCAAAAGTATTTTCTATTAAACTGGCTGCTACAGTATTATAGTATAGGACAGTATCGTTTGGTATATTTTACTTTATTAAATAGTTAATACAATTTTGATACTTCAATCTCCGTATATATTTTATACAGTGATCATTAGTGCTCCACCTCCTACAATCTTAATTTCCTGTGTAGATAATTCCCACTTTCTAAGTAAATATTTCTCTAAGTCTCTCGAACTGGAAATAAAGAGAACTGTAGATAAGATATAACCATCTCATAACCTTTTAACAGCACCTTGCTTTAGAAATCCAACACTATTAATCTTAAGGAAAAGTAGCCAAAAAAAAGGTAGGTTTGATTTTTTTATTTGTTTTCTAATTATCTTTGATATATTAGGGCTGTCAAAGAATACACACAAAAAATTCAACTTGATTTACACCCACAGCATTGTCGAGCCAATCCACACAGTGTCGGAAACCCTACATCAACCTGCTCCAAATATTTATTGCCGTTCAAATACTTTAATTACTTTTAAAAGGAAACTAGTTGAAGTGACTCCTGGGAACAAGTAAAGTTTTACGAGCTAGGCTTTCCCTGCGATCCATCCGGATGTGTTCAAGCTTCTATTTTTCTTATGATTGATGACTTTAAGTATGCTAGACTTGCAGCAGTGAGCGTACTTCTGAGATGCAGCAGTGTCACCTTGAAGCGAAAGAATCCAGACTTAACTCTCACAGAGTGACTTTGACAGTCAGACCCTTGAGGATGTTAGACGTACATCCAGGAAGTTCCCGATAAGGATCAGAACCACCTCCTGTAGGTGTTCAAGGCAAAGTCCTGACAGACACTGAAGTTGCCATGTCCGTCTCATGATTGGCAGCAATAATATAACAATTTCCTTGCAACGTGATACTCTGACCCCCATGGTGAAGTTTAGATGAGCCAAGCTGGTCACTCAAGACTCTGACAAGGGAGGCACAGAGGTCAAAAACAGCCTGTCTGTGTTGTAATCGGAGAGACCGCTTCAGTTACCGTGCTCTGAGACGTAGCTGTCGGGCTGTCTGGGTTCAGCCTAGGGGCACAAGATCCTCTGTACTTAATGTTGTAGGTTTCACTTTGCAAAATATCCTGAAACCAGACGCACTTAGTTTAATAACTGTTATGCAGCTGCCAACGCTGTGTGCCTCCTCTCTGCCACTGTCAGGCTTTTGACACACATGGAAGTTTTTTTTTTTGATCCATTACACTTCAACTCTTCAGGTTGCCCCTGTCTCTGTATTTACTGTTAGAAACAACAGTTTAGAACTGGACTGTGATGCCACCTATTGGTGACTAATGATATATGTTGGTTTTAGGCATATTTAGAAGAAAAACAACATCCCATTACTTAGTATGACATCATCCTTTGGTAAAAAATTATTTTTCTATTTATAATCAAGCTTCCAGAAAACAAATGAAACAGATGGAGAGAACAAATATAATTTTTTCATTAGTTTTGACAATAGAGACTAAGAGCTTTTCCCAATTCCCTGCCTATGTATTTATTTTGTAATTAATTGCATTTTTACTTTATGTCAGTTTAATGGCAGCTACATCTCTGTTTGCTGTTTTCTTGGTCTTAATGGGGTTGTTTGTTTACTACTCTTAAAATGTCAGAAACCTTTACATAACAGATGGATTTATGTTGAGATTATATCACACACAGGAAAACTATTTACTAATTAGATCACTTCTAAAGACAATTAGATTGCAAGGAATTTTCTTTAGGATTATCAGTAATAGAGGCTGCATAGAAATGAACGCCACAGTTTTCAGATTTTTATTTGCAAAAGTCACAGTGTGAAACTTTTTATTTCTACATCAGAAAATTAAGACTTTTGTGTTGGTCTAAAAAAATCCAATTAAATAAATCAAAGTTTGTTGCCTTAAAGTGACAAAATGCAAAAAAAAATTAAAGGTGTAAAGTAGTCGGTGTAAAAAATAAGTGCAACAATACACAATCTAAACCGGAGGTGCTGTTCTATTGGTAAAAACTGTCAAGTTAAAAAAAAAACAATACCAGTTGCTTGCTTTTGTTTTTTAGAGCAGTATTTATTTTTTACTCACTCCACAAATTATGAGCATTTATTAATGGAATTAAACAAATTAGCCAGATTTTCTGTAAGAGGGGGGTTTGTAGAGCAGGTTTTTTGTAATAAACGATGATCAAACAGCTTATAAAATGTTTTAGCTTTGATTTAAAAAATGTAAAGCGGGACAGAATTTGGGTCTTTCTTCAAAAATGAATGAATTTTAGCCTGTTTTAGTTAATGATTTAAAAGCAAATTTTAGGGGCACAAAAAGTCAGCCTTTTGTCAAAGCTTGTTGGATAGATTTGGTTCTACCAAATTAATATTACAGAGAATTTAAAAGGTTTAATAATTATAAGTTAAACCCTTTGTATTATACTAAAAACTTGAAATTGAAGCACAATTTGAACTTTTTTAAAATCACTATAGAAAAGTTAAACACTGAGTTAAGAGAAGGATGCAATTGTGAGGCTACCTCAGAGATCTCACATTTACATATCACTCAGCCAGTCTCTGCTAAAGAAAAGCAGCTCCAATGCATGATGCCACCACCACCATGTTTGGCCACTACAGAGATAATACGTCTTAAAAGGGTATGACTCTATTTACTGCTTTTAGTCTATGGAAAACTGAAAACATGTTTTTCAAAAAAATTCTCATTATTTTTAGCTTCTCATGTCTATAACATTAAGTCCACAATCAGTGTTCATGACTGTAATGTGAGAAAATATTTCATGCGTAAATGGTATCTGAATTTTTTTATGTTATTAAAACAAAGTAATTTCTCATATTAATATTTTCTGATTTTTATTCTCCAACACTTTCGCTAGTTTCAGGAGAAACCTATCCTTTAATAAGGGAGGAGATGACGGCTGAAGCTCTGTGGTATTATCCTGCTCCTGCGTGGTCGGCCTGAATGAGTTCTCGGTACAGCCTGACAGCCCAGATGATTAATGATGACAGACTGCAGAGCCGCTCCTTCATTTCATGACGAGACTTTAACCTCTCAATTAGCCCGAACCCATGCAAATGGAAAAAGGGATCTGAATTCAAAAGATTTTCCAAATTATAAATAGTTTGCAAAGGCTAATTTCCATTTTACATTTTCTTCCCCCACTAAACCTTCGCTCCTACAGATCATCAAAATCATTAGGCGTGCTCAGAGATTACAAACATCTGCCCTGATATTCTCTGTGACATTTCTCTGAGTTATGGTCTGCAAACTGCTTCCCAGAAATGGACTCCTCTGCTTTCATTTTGTCCTCTCCCCAACTTTATCACTTCATCCATCATCCTACTACGAGTGCTTTTCAAGTGGTCCAAAAATAAAACGGACACAGATGTCAGCCATGCTATACTGATGTCTCTAAACCGCCAGAAACCCTTCACTTATGTCCACCCACAGGCGAGGAGCAAAGTTTAAAAAATACACTCCACTGAGCCACTGTTGAACTCATCCAGCTATTGTTTGTGTAATAAGCCAACATACATTAATAAACATTGAATTAAGCAGGTATCTTTATTTCTGAAAATTCAGCCTATTAGGTTGATCCCACTTCTCCTTCCTTCTGCCGTTTTGTAGGAAAAGAAAACCAAAACAGGGATTTTAGTGGTGTACAAGAAGGCAAATGCAATTATGGTTTCTCTTCTAATGTGCAGCTGGTTTTGATCTGGTCGTGCTCCGAAAAGCTCAGAGCTCAGTTGTCAGCTCTCATGCATCACAGAGCCTGAGCTTAGCGGAGAAACGTGCTTTGGCAGTGACCAGTGGAAGCCTGGAGGCCAGCAGAGACTGCTGGTGGGTTAGCCACATTTGGGTGTGTGTGTTTGGGGGGGGGAATACACCGTCCTCTGTTTTCTGCATCTGGATCCCCCAACACCACATCCAGTCATTCCTTATGGTTTTTCACCCTCTTCATAAGCTTTCTTCACTGGCCGATGTGACCTCAAGCAGACGCCACGCCGCAGACTTGGGAGGTCAGAGAAAATGCTCCAAAATACACGTGCACATATGCGGGAATAATGAAAGACAGAGTGTGTGTGTGTGGGGGGGGGGCACAGTGGCCGGGGAGAGAAAAGCTTGCATGGAAATGAGGAGGCATGATTACTCAAATACAGTCATTAAGGAGGAAATGTTGTTTTTCAAGCTGTCAGGATGATTAATGAGGGAGAGCAAATCCACACAAACGCTGTTGTTTAGTCTAACCGGCAGACCTGATCTTTGCCACCAACTTACAACAGACAGGATGTGTGGGTGCTGTTAGTGATGCTGTGTGCAAAAGCTGCAGGAATACAGCAGATAAAAGATGCTTTCTAAGGTGATTTATAGGAGGACACAGGTTGAAATACCATTCCTAACATGTCTTTGCTTTCTGAATTGGATGTCCATGTCAGACCAATATATTTCAGTCAATCAGGTCAGTTCTCAGCCTGTTATAGGTGGCCATATAGAGCCGTTCTAGAACAGATCTAAACTGGAAGTATGGTCAATTTTTAATTATTAGAATATATCGAATTTCTTTTTAAAATAAAGGATCATTTTCCTTCAGGGATGTTTTTCCTAACTTAAACACGTTTATAAGTTTTGCAAACAGTTTTTCTTCCTATCTTTGTATTCAAGAAAGTCCTTGTAAAGATTATTAACGTTTTGGATTCTTATGTATGATGGACAACCTGAGGAGGGGTTTAAAGATAAGGTAATGATAAAAAGGCCTTCATGAATCTTTCTTTTTCCCGTGCAAACTTATAGTAGGTCAGAAACAGCAGTATAAGATGGTCTACACACACTGGACAGAGATTTTTATACAAGTTGACAAGACAGCCTCACACAGCTGTGTGCAGATTTGTCCCAGACACTTTGAAGAACTAAATCTGATTGTCCAGCAGAGAAAAGGTGCTCTATAAATCTTTATCCTAGAGCCTGCCTCTAGGAGATGGATGCACACTCCTGGACATGACCAGAAACAATACTTAGGTAGGTTCTGGGGTTTAAACAAGTTGATACCAAGAGACTCAAAATGTGCCACGAAAAGCAAACCAACTCACCAACAACAAAAGCCTGTTGATAAGAGACAGGGTGAGTCTGTATATTCTTGTTATTTATGCCCAAAGTTGGCCCTATCATCTCTGTGTTGCAGCTGACATAAAGGCACATTGCAACACTTTTTTTGAAAAACTTTAATGTCCAAATTTGTTGAACCCGTGGAAAGAAAAGGCCTCCGTTTCCTGCTCTTAGCTGACAGGATTGGCACCAGGTTTTGCCTTTTACTGAACAATGCAATGTTTCATCTTGTAATGTTTCAGGTACTTTACAATCAAATATTGTATTCTGCCCATCTAAATTTGCCTTAGTTTTTACCTCAACAAGGCATTTTTCTACACAAAATGCCCTGCAGGGGATGTTTGATCTTTCCCGAGCTGTTCTCTGTAAAGCTAAGAGATGGAAAATCTTACTAGGTAAGTAATTCCTTTAATATTCAATGTGGTCCTGATACTATCGGCTTCAATCTCTTAAGAGTTTTTAAGCATCACATTTATCATTACTTCCTTAAACAGAGCATTCCCTGTAAGATGTCTACATTATTGTTCAAGCGAGTCACTTTGGGGTTGTAACTGTTTATATTGCTTTTATGGCAGTTGCATGTGAGTAGTAGTGTGAACCTCTAAGTGTCAGAAAATCAGATTTGAGCAAAAAAAAAAATCATAATTTAACATCAAAATCTGCAAGGTGATAGTGGCCTTAGTCACAATAAAAGCTGGGCCCATAGCCATGTCTGGGAGAGAGGCAAGACTAACCATGCACACAATCACACCTAAGGACAATTTAAAGATCCAATTACCTTAACAGTCATGTTTTCGGACTGTGGGAGGAAGCCGGAGTACCCAGCGAGAACCCATGCTTGCATGGGGAGAACATGCATGTGTGCGTGTGCACGCATAGCTATGTCAACAACACAAAGGTCTATATGTTCATGTTAAACAAAGCATTATAGCTGAAGCAGGTGTATATTGCTAGTGTTTACTTAATCCTGTTTTTGCTCCAAAAAATCTTTTACACCAAGTGCGATCAGCTGGCATAAACAGCTATACACCATCACCATCTGCTGGCAGCATTTGCCTACACATCCTATAATTTGCCAGCTTTAGCTTCACATTCTTTTAATATCCACATTCATATTGTATTCCAAGTGCTATTTATGTCGTATCCCTGTTGGCATCCAAGATGTTTTGTGGGGTTTCACACTTGGTCTTGGAATCAAGTAACTTTTTCACTTGTGAAGTGAGATTATACCACTCAATTCAACGGCAAAATTTAGAGAGAGAGAGAGAGAGAGAGAGAGAGAGAGAGAGAGAGAGAGAGAGAGAGAGAGAGAGAGAGAGAGAGAGA
>JAUZNJ010037021.1:0-11623 GCA_034780135.1 Jordanella pulchra
AGATCTCGCAATACTTTTGCGAGATCTCGCAAAAGATTTTTTTTTCCTCCATGTCCCTTTAGGGGCTCAGTAATATTCAACCAGGAAAAGTCCTGTTTTCTTTTTAATAGAGTCTTTAAAAAGCATTACTTATATTATCCGAGTTAAAAGTCTTATAGGATTGTCTCTTCTAGCTTTACCTGTTTTAGAGGCCGATCTTTTGTAACTTAAACTCAGTCAGACTGATTGGAAAACATCAGTAAACATCAAATAACTACCCGACAGGTTCTACCAACCCTTGTCAGTTTGATATATCTGAACTTTAACTCAACAATCAATGACTAAATCATCAATATGCTGTGACAAAACTACTTTATTCCAAGTTGCCTGTACCTAATCTGAATTTCACTTTGGAGATTAATAATGTTGAATTGAAATGAACTGAATTAAGGTTTTTGACCTGTTCACGGGTGAAAATTGACCCCAGTCTTGAGAGAAAGGCAGATTCGAAGGTGGTTGCCCTTTATTTCAGCTCTATCCAACTTCCTGCCATTGTTGTGCACTCGATAAATAAAACCAGCCTAAACACCTGATGCTGCCCTCAGTTTTTTCACTCTGGTCTATGGGTGTGTTTTAAATTATGTACATGTTTTTACCACATGAGGCAGTCTAGTCCTCCTGGGCCATTGTTCTGCAGCTTTAAGGTGTGCTCTAAAGCACTGAATCAAATAATCAGGTCATTACTAGGACTCTTAAGAACTAGCCTGCATACGGAACGGAGGAGGTAATTCAGCCATTTGATCCAGGTGTGTTGGTGTTGGATCATGGATATATCTAAAAGTTGTAGGATGCCCTTCTATAAAGGCGAGAATAATAATAGGTGTTGTGTTGATGGGTTTAAGTTTTGCTTTGCTCCATGTTCTTTTACACCCTAACCATGCTTTGAATTTAACAACTTTTCTCTCAGATTTTCTTTTCCTGGTTGCTGTGTTGCTGTTTCTACATTTAAAGCCTTTAAAGAACAGTTGTACTTAAACAAAAATTATATCACACAAGTGGACTATTTCTAACTAATTCGGTAGGTAAAGACAAGTGGTGGCATCAGGAATTTTCTGCACAATCTGAAGGAATTCTATAGGACTGATAATCTCTAATAAAGGCCATTAAATGGGATAATAAGATCCAAAGCGGCTGGTGCAAGACTGTTTAGTTATCTTAAAAAACAAATCTCAGTATAATTTGTCAAAGTTTGTGGCAGTGATGTGACAAAATGACAAAAACAGATTAAACAGCTTGAGATACTTTCTGAAAGCACCATTGGCACATTTTTGTATCATCATACGAAGATGCCTACTTGTTCTTTTTATAATGCGACAAATGTAAGTTGATGATAAGTAATGTCTTGTTGACCTTTTCTATCTGCGTCTCCTTCCAGCCCTTAGATTATGAGAGCAAGAAAGCCTACACACTGAGGGTTGAGGCGACCAACGTTCGCTCCGAGCCCGGCAACGGTGTGCCCTTCAAGGATACAGCCACAGTCAAGATAGTGGTGGAAGATGCTGACGAGCCCCCGGTGTTCTCCAAACCCATGTATTTACTGGAGGTGAAAGAGAATGCTCCCATCAACACGGTCATAGGAGCGGTCACCGCCAGGGATCCAGACTCGTACTCGAGCGTTGTCAGGTAAGCCGTAGTGAACGATGAGTTGTTGACACAGCATTACCTTTATAGCTGAAATAACCACTGCCAACGTAACATATAAAGTTGGAAAAAAAGCTCCTTAAAAGATCTTTAGTGAAAAATGGATGAAAGTCTTTTCACGATGTAATGACTTGTTTTAATAAAGGGGTTGACACTCCGGCATTCAATTAATTTTCCTCATGTCCCTGACCTTTGGAACATGTGGAAGTGTTTCAGGCACCAAGGAAGCGACCTTATGATTGCACTCATTTCTAGAGATGACTAATAAAATATGAAGTAGATTATGAGATTTAAAGAAACCACTACTTTATTTTGCAGTTTGGGAGCAGCCTAGCAGAAACAGAATAGATTCTCCTCTTGTATGACTTATTCTTGGAAATACCACAAGGGCACCTTGAGGACAGGTTATACAGGCAATTTCTCTCCCTCCACTTTGGCATTTCATTAATTCTCCAGTGACTTGCTGACCGCATTCCCGGGACAACACTCAACAGGTTGTGTGTAATTGCCTGGCTAGCAGAGAGCAGGCTGGGTTTCAGAGATTGGTGGATTCTATAGCGCAGGACAGGTCTATTCTACTTTCCTTTTTTTTCCCCATTTCCAGCAGCATTCTCATGTATAGAGATGGAATAGGCGACAGAGGAATTCATCCCTGAGGTTTCAGGATGCTTTTACTCTAATGTTTTATGGCATATTTTGCCTATTTGGCCTTATGCTGCCAAGTTCTTAGGGTTATCAGAAGATGTATGTGTGTCAGTATTAAGAATAAGAAAGAAATGTTTGTGAATTCATCTTAAAAATGTACTTTATATTGACTACAATGTTACAGTAATGGTTACTTCTAAAAATACTGTTTATTTTTGGTCAGATTCCTATTGAAGGAGGAAGTGATTAAATAATGAATGAGTGTGACTGCAGATGGCATCACCCTGCTGCGGAGGACTTTTTGTGCATTTCCAGCTATATATCTGCCCACATATAAATATTCAGTTTTATCTTTAATGACTTTAAACTGGGTCATATGCCTTCCCCCTTATGGACAAGGTTGCTTGGATATTTTAGCCCAGTAACTTATTCACTGAAACATTTGACTTTGAATCATTTCCTTTGTTTTTGACAGACATGTTGTGACTCTTTGCCAAATCTGAGATATTTCAGATGGAAGTTTGTCCAAAACCTGTTTTTTATTGAATTCTCTATAAATATGTGGCATAAAATGTATTAGGCTGCATCAAATTTATCGAGTCAATAAGGACTCTTAACCCGAGTGTAAGCATGTCAGCGTGTGCGATGATGAGTGCTGTCTGGATAGTGCTGGCAGTAAAGAAGAAGATGGGAAAAGGAGCCTGGATGCTTCCTATCAAAGTTCCTCATTGGTGCTACTGGATGAACCCCTCTAGGATTAATCTTGGTAGCCAGTCCGATCATGTTTTGTTTTTGTTTTTTCGGTAATAGCAGCTTTCACTGTAGTTTCCTGGAGCCCTAAAGCCTTAGAAAGGGCTTTGTAACCCATCCCTTTGATTAATATTAACAGATACCAACGCTTCATGCCTTAAAACTCTGTTATGGGAGGGAGAGGAACTGCTATGCTTAATCTGGACATCAGAAACCATTACATGACTAAAACACGCTTTGCTGATGCTAGTCATATTGCAATGACACACAGAGTACACATGATGCGATAGTGTAAATTTCCACGAGGTCTGTTTCTATACATCATGTCAGGCAAAAGATTGTGGGATTCCTTATTACTCCTTAGCAGGTCAGCAAAGAATCCAGGACCACTAAACCACTCCAGGCCTCACTGTCAAGTTGCTTCGATTAGATTTAATGTAAATGTTCCTCAAGACCCTTGGTAAAATACACTTTGGTCGGATGGGACAAAAGCCTTGGAAAATCTTTACAACAGGGCCGTGACGCAGAAAAAATGTATTTACTTTACAAATTAAAGGATTTTTACACCTGCAAAAATTGGAAACCGAAGCACCACATTTAATGGTCTTTCTCACAACAGAGTGATACATATTGTTGGAAAGTAGTCTGAGAAACTTCCCACAGAGACTCTGACAAACAGAGTTTCTTCTCTGATGTCACTACGTAATGATCAGGTAATTCTGTACTTAATTTAGCAAAATCCAGCTGTTTGTTTATAGTTTAAATTGTTTGGAAAAAACAAGGATGTACTTAGTTTGTCATAACTATATATTCCATTTTGGCCTATTTTGGTTTGGAAATATTTACAGCATAGAAATGTTTTTGCACACTTTCTTATAATTCAGAGGTAGCATACTCTTTTGGCTTTTCTTTTTTGTAACTGTACCTCCACCCTCGGGTACATCATTTCAAGAGCATCCATCACAGATGTTGAGTGCTTTCTTTGGGCTGTCAGTGGGGGGGTGAGATGAAACAAAGTATTGTCGTGTGGAGGCCTTAAGATGATGCATCAGCCTAAACCTCAAAGACAGTTTGATTGTACTTCCAGTCACGCTTTGTATTAGCCTGTATGTCTGAGCACTGTGCTGATAAAATGATTACAGGCTGGGAGATTTTAATCCTACAAAATATACTAGCTGAAAGAGAGCCGTACCCTCAGCGAAGGCTTTTATATAACATCACAGGTGTTTCTAAATAATGAACAGCCTGAGGGGGGAAAACCCTTGCCAGATAACAAGCCAAATCCCAAACTTTGGTTCTACCATTATTAGATATTATTCTCTCTGAAACATTGTAAGACAGTGTAATATACTTGTTCGGTTATGATGTTTTTGTCATTAGACTTTTATATATTGAGATCCAATGTTTTTCCATAAAACTTAAAAAAACAAAAATGAGAAACATCGTGAATAGCATCAGCTCAATTGCTCTGCTCGCTTTTGCAATTGAATTAAATTATATTCACAGTAAACAATAACTGCTACAACTTTTTTTTCCTTTCTCTATTTTATGCAAATATGTTTTGCTTCCAGAACTCACCATCAACCAAGTTCTTTTGACAATACCGAAGTCAAAAAAGCTTGATCTACAGAGCATTGCAATTATAAAAGCTAAAAATATTCCCTTCTGGTTAAAACCATCAATTGTGGTATTTTATTTGGAGAAAAGTAGTGTATGATGTGAAGAAAATGGAAAATCACACATCGAATATCAAATTTTCTGAAATAAAAAAAAGAAAAGTGTGTCGATTCTTTGGACTCATCCCACTTCACTCTGACACCCATGAATCAGATTCACTAGGTGTTTGCCTTTTCAGGTAATCTTCTTCTTCCATAGACTCCACCAGCTATACTTTGAGCTGTTCTGTGAAGAACTTTTATGCATGATGTTTAAAGCAGAATTAGGTTTTGAAAGAAAACTTCCTGTATCCAATAGAGCAGTGTTAACTCTAGGAAATGATTTTGGTGAATACAGTCATGAAAATCCTTTAAAATTACCTTCACACATTTGGTAGCAATTAAATACATTATAATGAATAGATCCTAGCTTTTTGTTGACTGCAGCAAATGCAAATAAAATATGTACCAAATGTTTTATGTTATAATAATGTGTCCATGTGCTATGAAATATCTGCTCTGCTGAAGCTTTTAGAACAAGAGAACATTGCAATAAAAAGAGTGTGAAGTTCAAAGTAAAATTCCTTAAATTTAACGGCCTATAAAGCATCATAGTTATCACAAAGCAGATTTAAATCAGAGGCAGCCAGACTTCCAGAGGTGTTCGGAGGACCCATCCCGCTCCTAATAGAGCAATCTGTAGTTGGAGCACTGGTGTTTTTAAGCAGCAATGGGGCTTTTTAAAGTGTTAACTTGGGATGGATTGAATAGAAATGTATTCCACACTTTTCATTATTGTTATGTAAAATCTTTATACTTTCCAGAAATATTCTCCTTTCACTTCACATTTATCAATGATTCTGTTTTCTTCTGTCACAAACATCCAAGTAAAATACCTGCTAATAAGTTCAATGGGTAGAAATACTTTTTTAAAACAGAATTCAGCTTTTTCACAATAAATAGAAAAAAGGTGCATATTCAGTTAACCTTGTTTATACCTCACCCTTTCCATTTTTAAAATGAGTTTGTGTTAAAAACGAATTACTTGACTGGGTTTCATAGACAGTGGATGGAGTTTGTAAAAATTGATCTTTTCATGGAGAGTAGCAGGAGGAATAGCAGCATTACTGCTGATGACGTCCTGCTATCACTGGCAGAAGCTCTCAACTCGACCCCTCTGATTAGAATCATCCCTGCCCCCTCCTCCTGGACCAGGCCAAGCCAGAATGAATCTAAAGCACTTGCGGGCGAGTGCTGCTTTGGTGGGCTGCCATGTCCTCATTCCACTCAGGAGACAAACAACCCCTCAGCTGTACTTAATGCATCCAGCCAATAACCTTTCAGGTGCTCTCATGAAATACTCCCCCAGAGCTGCTTCTCCCCAGAGCCTGTGCTCTTTCGTTTTCTACCTGACTGATAACAGATAAAAAGCAATGTGACATCTGGCAGTCTCTGGGACATTCTGAAAGAAACTTTTAGGTTTTAAAGAACTGTGGGTTTAATTTCAGTGAACCTATGGATCATAGTGAAAAAAAAAAAAAAAAACGGAACTCGTAGAAATTCCCTTTTTTCCTCAAGTTTTGTGGGGATTTCTAGTCACATAATAGCTTGCTTCTAGGCTATGCTGGAGGACAGCTGACATGCAGCATATGCTAATACAAGCACTCAACAACATGAGTGAGGTTGGAAATAAAAGGATATTCAATGTTGCTAAGACCAGAGCAGCATTTTTCCCTGAGATACTTTTATAGTTAAGCCTTTTTTATTCTGTTTTTTTCTGATGTTTTATATAGATTAGTTTGGACCCTCCCTCTAGCTTTGCAAGGTAACCTAAATAAAAGGTGGTGTACAAACATAAGTGGTCAGCATTCTGGATATATGACTAAATTAGTCTACATCTGTGATCCTCCTGGAGGAATTGCTGGCCTAATAACAAACAGGAGTGTCACTAACCTTTTGTTCTCTGCAGACCAAAGAAACAAAGAACAAAACAAATAAACAATGTGCTTCATATTTTCTCTCCCCTTTCTCCAAGTTATATGGCTACTCATATGCAAACAATATTCTCACCCAAAACACCAGAAACTCAAAGCCACACACAAATCATCCTCGTTCTACTTTACCTTTCAGTGTTTTAGTAAACATAGTGTGGCAGTGCTGTGTTATGCATTTGATAAGATATAAAACAAAGTAATAGATATTTCATTCCTTTTCATGATATAACTTACCACCACAAAAGAAAACTGATTACATAAATTCATGAAAATTCTATCCACAATTTTCTCTAAAGCTCCCCTTGATTCCTGTTTTGATGTGGATATTAGCAAATAAAAAAACAATGTGTTTAAACAACTGGAAGTAACATTTGAGTGGGAAACATCAAGTGTTGTCACCTGCTCACAGTACGTCTTTAGCTTTTTTCATTTCATATGGTGTGTGATAACAGGATAAAGGAAAAAAAGCATCACCGTGTCAGGACAATACATGTTACCCTTACAACGATTTTACCATCTTTATCATCATTATATGTTACTTTTGAGATAACAGAGCTTCAGTACTCTTAAGTCTGAGTGCTGCGCAATGAGTAAATGATTATACAGACTCCTATTAGTAAAGAGAATAAAACCTTGCGTTTCAACCATAAACCTATTTTAGTTCACAGTGTTTACACTCCAAAACTGGTCTAGAGTCGCTTCAAAGTCAGATTAGCTTGATAGAATTTACTGATGGTTATAAATTAGAGACTTTGCCAAAGTAGGATAGGTCAAAAGCACCTTATGGAGGTAAATCTGTTCCATTATTGTTGCACTGGACGTGTTTGTAAATGAAAATTTGATGGACAAAAAAAACAAAAACATTTTGTAAATTTAAAAAAATGGAATCAAGAAATTATACTTTAAAAATCTCTTATTAAGGTTTTGAGAGTGACTGTGTTGTTTAATTTTTTTCACTATTTTTAAATTGCATTTAAAAAAGTTATATTCACAAATTCATATTTTCATTTTTCAAAAATCTTGCTTTCTTAATCAGTTATTTATACATTTGAAATTGTACTTCTGTTTTTATCAGGGGGAAAGTATAATAAAAAACTGTGGTGCTGACAGACAGCTTAGTTAATGAGGCTTAAAGATTGCAACCTACAGAAGCTCCAACAGAGAAAACATCTTGGAAATGTTGTTTAACTGACAAGCAGTCTGAGAGAAAAGCTGTGCAGTAAATACAAAAATCTGAATCATCTCAACAGTTACAGCTTTTAATGCAAAGAACAGCCTCTGTAACAGTGATCCACTCTGATTTGGTTGCCATATGATGGGAGTGTATGTTTTAATCTATGCCGAGTCATTTGAGTGAACAGAATTGGCCTCAGCTGCGTCAGCATGACGTCTAGTACTCTCAACCATTGGCTTTGAAAAGCTCGAGAGATAAGGCAAAGAGGCAACAAGGCACACCAGCAGAGTTGGGAAAGTCGCGTCCCACGTAGGAAATCATTTTTTTTTAGATTGTGCTTCTCATTCTTTGCACGTCACCTTGTCAGTTTGAGTGACAGGTGGCAGAACATTTCAGGGTCTGTCTCCTTGCCTCCACGTGAGGCTGTCAGAGTCTGACTGGGATACACTCAGTCTGCAGGAGAGCAGCTGCTCCCAGGTGGTTTGCTGCTGTCTGACTGTCTTGAAAGTGCTCTGGGTCTGCAGAGAAGGGGGGGAGGACGCAGACAGAGGGAAAGTGGGCCCTTGTGGACCTCTCCCAGCCCTGCCGTCTAGAGGATTTTACACCATTTCATCTCAAAAATGGAAATGTCACGCCTCGGTACATCTCCCCAACAATTGGAATCTGGGCCAGTGATTTATTTATTTAATTCCCTGTCATTTTTTCATAAGCAGCACCCTCCTTCACATAAACGGTTGCTGGGAGTGGGTCGGGTGTTCTTTCTCCGTTTTTCTTCTCTATTCTGTCCACTTTAACCCTTTTTTGCGTAAAATACAGCAGAATTCCTGCCAACAGGTCTGCATGGATAAGGATGAGTAGTTCCTATGTGAAAAGGTATGAGACCAAAGGTGAAGGAGAAAAAATGGAAACCAGATGAGCATGGTGCAAGTGTTAGAGGTGTGTGTGTAGTGGCAGTGGTGGGATTTCACTAGAAAGAGCTTGAAGACCCAGCAGGACAGAACAGAAAAAGGGTGACGATTAAGAAGGAGGACATGAAAGTGAGACAGGCAAGATGAACCGAGACAGCGTGTCCCTGAGGTATGGAAACGGTTGTGCAGTACACGGTGTAATTAGTGCACGTGAATCACTGCAGCTCTGTGGGGTTTTTTTGTTTTTTTGGGAGGGGGGACAATGAGTAGGCTGTTTTGTGACAGTTGCACACAATGATGAGCACGACGTGTGGAATCCAAAGATGACCCATCATGACAGTTTCCTTTTTTGCTGGTTTTGTGTGGGCTTGTCCCAGGAATTGGTGCCATGCACGCCGCAACATCAAAGAACGATTTCACACCTTCAAGTAGTTCCGGAAGCATCCTTTTTTTGTGCATTCCAATTACATACCCTTTGCTTCAATGTCTTCTGCAGAGTGTTTATGTGCTGCCTCCTTGTTTACATCTTAAACTTAAAAAAAAATTGCTCACAGGTCAAAATCACTTTTAGAAACTTAATTGAGAAAATGGACTCATTGTTTATCATACAATTGATACAGTTGGGCTGTCTGCCAGATTAGCCAACCTGCATTGAGCTCAGCTGTGTACCAGACATGCTCTTTCTGGTTTGTTAATTTAGGCAACTGTAGCTTGGTGGAAGAGTGGTCGGCTCAATTCGAATACCTCAAATCGGTAAGGACACCTAAGCCGTGGCGGAAGTCTGTCACCGATGGCTGCTCTATACACTATGTTCATCTAACATTGTACCATACACCATATACATGACCTGTAGTGTTGACATTCTGGGGCATACATATCAATCTAATACTAAACCTATTTTTATTATATAATAAAAAAATTTGAGTAGTGAATCGTTCTCCATATAATAAACAAATTCAATATTTAGTCAATTCAAAGCAATTGAATGAAAACTATTTCTAAAAAAAAGGCTTGAGATTTTGAAATGGTCTCTTTGAAGATCTTAAAAGTTTTTAATTTTATTATTTAAAAAATTATCAAAATGTTAGCCTTGATGAAATAAAAGAATAAAGTTTAAGAATTTTAGTATGAACCTAACTGGTGACATTTTATTGGCAATTGATTGGTAGATGTTTTTGTAAAGGACGGTTAGCATAATAAGCTGTAGCTGCAATCAGCACCTTTTTGGTTGTTATTTCTTTATAAATGTCAATTTTCAACATGTACTTTTTGGATATCAGTAACCAAATGAATAATCAAATAAAAATAAAAAGCTGATCAAATACAGCAGTCTAAAATGAGGTGTACTAAAGGGCTGAGGTGCTGATGGGAAGCATGAGCTACTTACTGTATTATCAAAACAGTTAAGTGATCATTCTATATTGTTGGCTTTGTTTGTGCACTAAAGTCACAAATACAGAGTTTTATTGTTTATATACGATAAAAGACAGAACCTCCATCTTGTTCAAGAGTCAGGTTGCAAAAAAAGGGATACTTTTTACTCCTTTAATGAAGGAATTGCATCTTGTTGTACACTTTGCTCCAAACTTTCCTCAACAGAACATGAAACAAGGGAATTTTTCAAAAATAAAAGCTTTTCAAAATGTGAGCATTCCATAGCGATGCTTTGCAAAACACAACGCATTTCTGCAAAGGATCGAAACAAGGATACCGTTACTACCGAAGACATTGGTTAATCTCTATGCTATCCATTATCACTCATCCCTGCCACCCCCTTAGCCGCATCCTGTTGTTTTGTGTGTGACACTCTGCGATCCTAACTTATTAATGCTAAGCCTTTGGGAGCCGTTGAGTTTGGGGAAATGCCAAACAGGGTTAACAGCAGCACATCTCTTACCCTGACATACACTCACACATGCTAATGGTGGCTTAGCTTTGTGTGTCTGTATGTGAGATTTGAAATGGAGGGCACAGATACATGATTAGGCTGCTGCGCTGCTCATGTGAAGGCTGTAATTATTCCTCAGATGATAATTATTGATTTGTAAGCGTTTAAATGCACATTGATCTACAGGTTTGTTTGATGAATAGGGGCTCTGTTAGCCACGGCACCCAGAGGACCTCAGAAGACGCTTCAATGGAGCTGCTTGCTCTGGCAATCCAGCTCGAATTTCTGATGTTTGTTTGTCTTGCCAGGTACTTCATTGATCGGCACACAGATCTGGAGAGGCAGTTCAACATCAACGTGGATGATGGGAAGATCACGCTGGCCAAACCGCTGGACCGGGAGACAGACATGTGGCACAACATCACAGTAACCGCAACTGAAGTCAGTAAGTATGGGAGGGGGAAAGTCAGGCAGGGTTGATTGTAATTCAGCCCTTCTATACAGTTTTTAAAGAAGGGCAGCGAACTTCTCATATCTGAGGAAAATCTACTGAATATGACAGAACAGTCTCAATGAATGGAATTGTTGTTTGTTTGTTTGTTCATTAAGTATGCTCTGTCAAATTCTAGTGAGCAATGGTTTCTTAATCTGTAGTAAAGAGACGCCAAATAAGAGGCTCATCAACCACCTGTTTTAGCAGCCTTTTGGCATTTGAAGTACCTCAAAGAGATAAAACTGTGTATTAGTGGGATAGTACACTATTGAAGACACAGGCTGCAGTTTCAAAAGAGGTCACAGTTATGTTTTGTGCTGTTCTGTTCTACTAATCGACGTCTGTGTTCCTGGAGTCAAGGTTGGGGGGGGGGGGGGGGGGGGGGGGGGGGGGGGGGGGGGGGGGGGGGGGGGGGGGGGGGGGGGGGGGGGGGGGG
>JAUZNJ010037023.1:0-36025 GCA_034780135.1 Jordanella pulchra
TGATGTATAACTATTAAAGTGAAGCCCTGAAAATATTGAACATAACATTGTGTTGTACACGTTTGGTATCATAGATTCTGCCAATTTGACATAGCTTTAAATATTGAGTACATCTTTTTTTATGAACCCAGGGAAGTTAGAGCAATGAATGGAGTTGAGAAAAGACTTTTAAGGACCCAAAAACATCCAAAACATAATGTTCTGTTGTCTTCCTCTTACTGTCTAAGTTTACCACCTTGGTGTAGATTTCTTTCACTGCTGCACCTGTTCACATTCTTTTAAGACCCAGTGCAGCATGAATCAGATTGTACCTGTCACAACAGAGTAGCTCTGCGAGACACTGGAAGCGAGGTCGGAGCTGGCACTGGTGGAGAGGCTGGGCTTCACATCTTCCAGACTGGCATTCAGGGACGGGAGGGAGTACTCATTCGCCTGCAGACAGACAAATACACACACATGAGCAGGTGGCAATCAAAGACATACTCACTTTGGCTTTATTTAATTTCACATTCCAACAGATCGGGTCGTGATCTGATTAATATTACTCATGCACTGCGTACGGACTCATTGTAGATGCCCGACTTGCAGCAGATTTCTCAGTTTAGGTGACATTATGTAGAAAATGATTGACTGACACCTCTTGGTGTTTCTTGTATTCTTTCACACAGGATGTTTCCTGCAAATTCTGTGAACATCACCCCTGCCTGTGCTCCCTGTGCTTCACCAAGACCTGTGATGATGTATGCATGCATTAGGTCTTGTCTGAGAAGATGGCAGAGAGGGAGAGTGGGATGAGAGAGGGATTCGAAGAGGAGTGAAAGGACTGGGTGTCAGCTGGCTCTTTGTGCTCCACTGCAGTCATCCCTGTGACCAGTCAAGGGAGGAGACATTCAGGGCTTTGTTACAGGAGAGACATGTGGTGTTTTTTTTTTTCATCTTTTCTTTTTTTTTATAAAAAAAAAAAGATATGGGGGGTGCCCAACCTTAAATTCTGGCTTTGCGCTTTACATTCAAGATAAATACAAAAAAGAGATTTTGCATATTGCCGGATGCTTTTATTTGTTTTGCTGTTTCGTTTTTTTATTGGAAGCACTTAAACCGAGCTGCTAAATCCATCTTTTAAAACGTACAAATCTCATTATGTCGGTGCTGTGATAGACAACTTGGTGTGAGCATATAATCTCTTGTTTTTACACGTTAATCCCAGGTAAAGACTATGTTTGCACTTGTGATAAATCCTGTTTGGTAATGAGATGACATTTCCTGACCCAGTTCTTATTTAAAAAGAGGAGTGTTTGCACGCAGATTGGTGTCTATGAGAAATATGTCACAGTGCATGTGTGCATCTGTTTGTCTCAAAGGACTGGGTTTGGGGGTGGGGGGGTATAGGGTCCCAGAGGGGCAAGCTGGTGACCCCAGTCTTGTCTGCCTCTATCCCAGATAAACTCTAATTGTCTGCTTACAACTGTTCCCTGGCACTAGGCTGGATGTTCTTCTCTGTCCCGTTGGGCCTCAGTCGCACAAGAGACATTTTGTCATGCAGATGGGTTGTGGGTAGGGGCTGGGCAGGGGTTGGGCGGAGGGCGAGTGGCAAGCGCAGAGGGGCCTGAATGACCTGACCACATGGCTGCCAGAAGTGTGGGAGGGATGCGGCCTATTCAGCCTGGCCTCTTCAAAATGGCTTTTTAATGTCCTGATGCAGACACCAGACAAGCCCCTAATAGCCTAATATCCCACCTTTTCACCAGTTTCAGAAAAGGAGGGGGGTGTTGGAAACAAGCTGAAAAAAGGGAGGTGCATGGAAAGAGTGGAAAGCAGGCTGATTAATATTACATTAAATTAAAACTGATTTTTCTGGACCATTCTGACGCCGTTTCTCACCCCCTTCCCTCAGCCCCCTCTTGCCTTTTTAATACCTTCTCCTCCGCTCTTTGTGATTGCAAGTCATTTCCAATTCGTTTTGGTATTGATCTTGCCATAGAAATCACTTTGGTAATTAGCTGCATTAGGGGCTGTAAAGCAGGCTGAGGGGCTGTCCCTCTGATTTATCGCCGCTGTAATTCCCCACGATCGCACAGAGATGAAAATGAACTCAATTAGGGCACAGCTAAGGCTGTGTGGGCACTCAGATAGAGTTCCAATGGAAAAATTAATAGTCTCTTGTTGTTTAACAGTCTAATGAATGTAAATAAAGCTTATCCTCTGTAATAGGTTGTAGGCTTCAAGGCTACTTTTGAGCACCAGTTTACCAATGCCCAACATCCCTTTTTGTTCAACAAGAAATGTAGGTTCTACAGATTTTCGCCAGAAACAAATTTAAACATATTTAGATTGGTTTACATGGAGAACAGTCTTTAATGGGCATATAGTAAAGTAAAAACTCAGAAAAGTGCCTCAAAAAACATAATTTTTAGTATCAGTTCACAATTCTGCAAATTATAAAAAACAAAAACTCAAACCAGATGAAATGTAGAACTTGAAGCTGCTCATGTAGTTGAAATAGCTTTGCTAGAACAGAATCTGAGAACCAGTTGGCTTTATGGCTCCATGTTTAAGATTTTTCTAAATAACCAGTGATGGATTTTTAAGCCATCTCTTTCATTCTCGGGTCCTTTGTATAAATTGTTTTAAATATTTATCACAAAAATCAAATCATTGTTAGATATAAAATGAATTATAGTTGAACTGCAAACCTAATTTAATGATACATTAATAAAATACAACAAAAATATAATGTAAGAATTCACAAAATTCAGCAGTGATTTGGATATTAGTTACTGCAGAAAATGTTAGCTGGTGAAACAGAAAGGCTATCTGCTTGGGTAGAGTTTATAGTTGGCTTCTAAACAGACACGTGGCTTATAGCATGCTAACTGTGGATCTTTTAATGAGTATTAACCAGTCAGAGTGACGGGTGGAACTCCTTAAGTATCCACACCTTGATTTTACAACTTGTTTTGCAATTGAAAATTTCCAAAATAGCAATTTTTATTTTCATTTAAGCATTAAATGGGACATGTGCGGCTGCACCAAAATTCACTGTAAACTGCTGGTTTACAGCAACAAGTGGGAGAGAAGAAGTTGTGTTTTTTTCTATTATATAGAACTGGATTATGATGCACACTTTTAGTGTTATAAACTTTTAAAAATCTATGTATTCATTCACTTTAGTATCCAGTTTGACTCTACTTCTGATCATTGGTCCTTTTAAACAATGTTGCTGAACATACTATGTTTTGTAATTACCAAAGAATTGATGCAACAGAAAGTAAACCTTTTCTGTATTTGGTTCTGAAGACGCTTAAAAAACTCCATCCCTAGTTCATAGATATATAAAATATTCACTTCACTGAAAAAGACAAACCTGCTCTGGTTTAATGTGTTCTGAAGTGGGGAAGACATCAGGGTAAGAAGGCCGTTCAAACACGCGGTCCAGGGCTTCCAGCTGTTGCTGGGTGAAGGCGTCTGCTCGCAGATGCTTTCTTAAACTTTCCACACTGCCCTGAGAGTCACTCCCTGGGCCTGAACCATCTGAGCCATCTAAAGAAAGAGGAAAGAAAAAAAGTAGGCCAACAGAAAACATTATCAGCTTATTCATATAGCAGCAGATGTCTCACAATCCTTTCAATAACAACACTTCGCTGTGGCCAATTTAAACGAGTGAGGAAAAAAACAATGTAGCTATTTTCAGAGTCTTGAAGGTTGAACAGGGTAGAACAAAATGTCTTTGTTTTATCAGCAATAAATCTCTTTTTGTCATTAAACTTACTTAATTCACAAATAATGTGAAGCTATTGTAAATCTCAAAGTTAGAGTAAGGTTTGTATTCTGAATAATAAATGCATAGAGATGGGTGTTTTAGCAGTGCATGCTAACCATGCTGTTCTACATTGAACCATAAAGGTAAAGAAACGTTAAAATCTGTGCTCTGTATTGTTTTTTTTCTCATCTAAAGTTCACCATAAAACAGGGTTTTACTGTGACTTTATTGGATGATGTCTCCTCTACTTCTAAAATGACCAGTCTTTGACCAACCATGACGGGGAGGTTATAAAGAACACATTCAGTGCTGCTTTATAGTTTCTTATATTATTAGAGTTTAGTGAGAAATCTCAATCAACTAAAGCTGATTTAATCAGATCAACATTCATAAAAATATGGAAATATAAAATTCTAAATGGCGCATCTAAATTTTTATTCAACCTTTATGAGACTGAGAGGGTTAGTTTGGAAATCAGAAGAAAACCATCATCTTTTTTATGTTTTGGCTACAATCTTTTACTCTCAAAACAAAAACACAGCCTGAAGCTAACACACCCCCACACAAAGAACCCCTGACTGCTGCCATCACCATCGTCATCCTATGATGGGTCTATGGTAATTGATGGATTATCTTCAGTGCAGATATATACTTGTAAGAGAGAGCACATGTTTCAGGAGAGAAAGTAGGACTGACGATTACATACAGAGCCTCTCATTCTGCCACTGGGAAATAGAGAGCCATTATTTAACTGAACTATTTCCTCCTGAACCTATTACCCGCACCTCTTCTCTCTTTCCATCCCCCAACATATTGCCTGTCTTTTGGAAAGCAGAACAGAGCGGGGATGCAACATTCGGGGACCGAATGAGGATAGGGCGTAGAGGGCAAACGTATGCATTTCCTCACACGCTATATAAACAAATGAGCCTATACTTTCCTGGTCTCTCTGATCTCTGACCCTATCAACCCAGGCTGGGAGGCTGCCGCCACCACTGCACTTCTCCTTCTGCTCACTCATCATGTCCTGAGTATTTAAAGGAGGAAAAAAAAAATCTTCACCTAAAACCTTCAGCCCAGTATTCTAGGAACCTGCACTCTCTCCTAGCTGCCTCCCACCACCCTCCCTTTCCTCCTCACACTGCGCCACCAACAGCGGATAAGGACTTCAGCTCCCGTACAAATCTGTCATTCTAAATTTGCAGCAGATTATGTTCTCTCCTGGGCGAGGCAGCGGTGATATATGATATGCAAGGCCGCTATTGATTGCCTGATCCGCTCGCAGAGGAGGGAGGCGAAATGAAGTTGGAATGAACATCATGCCTCAACTCATTGTGCGTATAATACTCTACTTAATCCCACATTTTTCTGTGCTATGGAATTCAATTGATCAATCATGTTCCACTGATGGTACCATTTCAGGGGCGTTATTGCCATTCTGCTCGGCTGCTTGACCTTTTTTCAATGGCTGAGGCCATAGGATGAACCCGATTCGCTCCGAGAAATAGATCCATAGAGAGAATGGAATGGAGGATGGTAACTGGGAATGTGTAGAGTGTTGATCAGAAGGCTGTTGCTAAAATACACTACTTTGACTTTATCCTAGGGTACTATTGATAGAGGAATAGCATTTTTTCCCCACAATCTGTGTTTTTTCAACCATGAATTAACAACATTTTTTACCTCTTTTCCATTTACCAACAGCTCTCTGAGATGGAGAGCAGGGATGTTTCTAAATGAAACTAAGCAGTTGTCTCAGGTACAGAGGAAGATAGAAACGGTAAAGAGCTTGTTCAGAATCCCTTAAGTAAGGTTCTGTTGGAAGGTCATAGGTAGCTAATATCTTTCCTGCAGTATCTATCTCTTATAGACCTTTTACTTAGAATAAATCCAGTTAAGACAAAAATAGAGGCTGGGCTAAAAGCTGGTGCAAGGTGAACCAAGACAAAATGGGATCTTCTAAGGGCTTATTGGCTCCAGAGTAAAGATTAAAAGGTTTTAGAAATCTATGCAAACATTATATTGTGTTTGCATAGATTTCTAAAACCTTTTAATTGTTCTGAGAGAGTGAAACAAGTACTGAGAATACAATGTGTAAACTATTTTAAATCACTGAAAACGCAAAAATATTACTGTTGTTTAAGTTAAGTGACATCATTTCATAATCTCACTGGCATTAGACTGGACATCATTTATATTATCTGTTTTTTTATGCATTGCTGTTTAAATAATCATTGGCTTCTCTGTATATATTACAGTAACACGTTTGTGCATGAACTTGCTTTAGGATTACAGATGTCTATGCGAGTGTTGGCCTCTTTCAAGCTTTCAGTAAGTTTCAGCAACAGCAAGCAAATTGACGATACTCTGAAAGTATTTTATTGCATTTGTTTACACAAATTTTATTTAATGAATCTTTAAAAGATTGTCTTTATTGAGTTAATATTTACGAAGAATTAGTTGACTGTTTATTAAGAAATTCAGGGTAGTGAGCAATCAGGCACTACTGACCTTTAATTGAAACAAAACCATGTAAATCTTTATGGTCATAATAAATACCTAATAGTAAACTAGCAAGTCTAAATTATACTTAAACTTGCCTGAAACTATTTGTGCTTTTCATACTATGACTAAAAGGAATATATACACATTTTTATGTGTTTTTTAACATTGTCTCTCTCTCTGTTCCTCATAGTAATCATAAGCTACTCTGTACCCTTTTATTGACTGTTTCAGGGGTTAAAGATGAAAAGCTCTCTTGGACTAATCTCAGTTAGAACCAACTTATCTGAATTTATGCTGAATTAAGATGCAGTTAGCGTGTTCTACATGAACAATCTTTAAACTGAGCCGCATCAAAAATCCTGAATTTCATTACTTTGCATTTACAGGCATAAATGAAAAGGTGAAGCCAAATCAATAGTACATGATTTTAACTCCTCCAAGCTTTTTGACCTGGAAGCAAGTCACAACTAATTCCCATCACAGAAGTCATTTAGGTGTCATTCCTAAAAGCTCAATGTGAACAACACCATCCATATTATCATAAAAAAGCCCTTTTTGAAATACATATTTAACTCAGACATGATGCTGTGGGCTGTAGTAGTCAATAATTAATTGAACCTCATATTTTGTCCCACGGTACTCCAAACCAATTTTAAGTAAAAAGAATAAAGTCTATTCAATTTATTTTTCCAGTGTGAGGTTTAGAGCTGTTAACATTTGCCATTAAAAGATTTTTGTTTTTGATATATAGTAAGATAAGTAAAATAGATCAGATCCATCCTTTGACAGTCTGCGTGTCAAGTGGAGTGTGAAGCCCGACTGTCAGATTGTGAGTGTATGTGTCTGTCTCACTGGCTGGCTTGTTTCGTTTTCTTCCAGTGTTTCTTCAACCCCTTCGGGTGTCTCAGCAGGTATTCTCTTATCACTCCTAAAGCACCATCTGACTGAATCCCTTTGTTTTAACACCATCGTGTGAAGAGATAAAAACAAGAATCTCTGACTAGGATGTTCACACGTTTTAGGTCTAGAACATGTTTTCTTTGATCCGCTTCAGCCGATGCTTTTTGACCTTCTTGTCAACTTTGCTGATAAAATGGTCAAACTATTACCCGAGGATTTTTGTAAGGAGCAGACGATGTACATAAGTAAAAGTTGAAAAGCACCACAAAAAACTCAAACACACATGCTCATACAATAGTAATTTTGAGTAGAAAGCAAACCACTTGGTGTAGCACAGTTGTAATAAATGTCCTTCTTTCATCTCTTGTGTTCCTGAGATAAGATAACTCAGAGAGTCTAGAGGGGGAGGCTTGTTTGAAAGGCAAATGAATTCCTACACACGGCCTGGCTCGCTCCATAAATCAATGACATGTGGGGTTTTCCCAGATCAGAGGCTGCGAGCCAGCCGTTCATGTATTGGTCCTGGGATGATAGGTGAAATGATGCTATCGCAAATTGTGGATCATTTGTTGATGATTTTTAAAATGCTGTTGAGCTTAGGAGAAAAAAAAGGGAGAGCGAACATAAACAAACCAGTATACCCAGAGGGTGAACACTCCTTCCCTGTAAGCTAGCTATATTTATGAAACCTCTGAAGCGGAAAGGAGAGAGCTGGGTGGGGTGGTGGTGGTGATGGTTGGGTGGGGGGGGAATCAGAGAGGCAGCAACACTGTCATGGCTGTTAAGATCTTGTTATGTTGTGGCGTGTTTAAGAGCTTTATTAATTCGATTTAGCACCACCATCCAATGTACCGACAGTCAGCAGGTAGTGATGCTGGCTTGATATCTGCTCTAGGTGTCGGTACTGAGGAGGTGTTGCTAATATTCTGTTTAGAGGGTGATGATTTGAGGACGATTCAGGAAGATTATAATATAAACAATCACATCTATTTCAAGTAAAATCCGGCAATTTGGAGAATAGTTCAGTATTGTTAAATTAAGATCCTTGAAGATCCAGAGGATTAAGCTTTAAGATATTTTGAGAGGTGCTAAGAACAAAATGAACTTCTAGCCTCTTAAAAAAATACTGTATGTGTCTTAAATATGTCATTACAGCACATGTCAATGTTATATCATAATAATCCAATTGTCATATTTCTTGAGGGGGATTATCTTCAAAGAAGCAAATGTCTATGTGCACTGGAAATTGAGTTAGCAGGTGGTGCATCACCTACAATCTGACCATGAACACGATCTATTTCTTAATATGAGAAACAAAGGGGAAAAAAGTGGTAACAGTCAGAGAAACTCCCTTTAAAAAAATAAGCCACTGTTGGAAAAAACCTTCTGTTTTATACAATTTGCTTTATATGACCAGAAACAATTCACACATTCTGCTTTCAGTACCTGTTTCACAGAGGAATATCAATAATAATGCAATGATTCCTATCTTCAACCCCCCTGTAAATAATCAACAAGTTTTTTAATGTGTACCTTCCCATTTCAAACATAACGGTTTTATAAACTACTAACACCTTTTGTCAGAAGAGAGTTATATAAGGGAAGTAAAAGTCCCTTTTGGTCTTGGCTACACTGGAAGTTGTTTTGAGTTTTAGCTGCTAGAACCAGCTACCGGTAATCTAGTTTTGTAATAAATTAAATCATAAAGACTATTATCTACTGAAGATATATTAACTGCTAAGCCTTTTAAAACAACCTCATTCAAAACTTAAGAAAGAAAAAATTCAGGATGAAATTTCTGTCTTAATCTTTTCTTTGACCAACAAAAAGCAAATTGCTAATGGTATCTCATTATCTCTAACATTATTTGTTATGCCCACATCAGCCTTGTTTGTAAGTGCATTTTATAAAGCTGTTGTGAACTTAAAGGTTGTAATTGATTTAATAATGGTACTGAAGCTAAGCTTTAGGGTTTTGCCGTCGTTTCTAAACAGGGAAGACATGAACTCTGTAAGGTATAAAGTTTTATACATCCAATTCTTTTTCACACCAGATACATCTCTCATGGATCTGCCTTTTTCAGGGCTTCAGTTAAAAATAAAAACTATTCTGTAGCTCCTTTTGTATGGCACAGCTAAAAAGAAGATATTACAAAAAAGAATAGTGAATACTCTTGTGAGCATACAAATATATTTGTGAGTTTAGCTAATTTGTTTTTCAGAAATCCTCATTCAAGATTGAATTAAAGGTAGAATAGTTTGCTAACAAGCCCAATTTTACATCCCTGGCTTGCTAATATGACTCATTGCTCATCTCTGATTCGGTTTTTTTGTGCTCTTCTGCTTTTTATCTCCTTTGTACCAGCCTGTCGTTTAGCTTTGCCATCTTGCATGGTGTGTATTTCTGGAAACGCAATTAATGAATTCCCTACTTTTCCTGTGCCTTTTTCTCCCCTCCTCATGTGGAGCAACGCAACGCTCCATTAATTCTCAGCATTGCTGCCCATAATTGACTTTTCTCTGACATGATTCCTCTCTACCAAGTGAGTCCCCACGTTATTATATTATATATTTTTCAAACTGATCTCATTCTATGCTTGAGACCACATGTATTGCTGTAAACAACAGCCATGCTGTTTGAGGACAGATGAAGAAGAAGGGGACAATAGGAGAAGAAATGAAATGTTGAAGAAAGAAGGGGGGGGAGAAGAACGGTATGGACCCCTTTTGTGCCTCTTCCACCGTCAGGGCCCTAAAAGCTTCTTGTCTCTATGTTACGCTCTGTGGCCCCCTCTCAAACCTGTGCTTCCCTCTTCCTCTCTCTCTCTCTCTCTCTCTCTCTCACTCTCTCTCTCTCTCTCTCTTACACACACACACCCAGACAAACACACGCAAATACACACACACACACACACAAACACACAGTCAAAGCCATTATAGCCTTCATGATTCTATTTTTCTGTCTCAGTCTGGATGCATTTATTTTCTAAAGTGCTCCTCTATTGACTCATTGTCATGGAGCAGCTTGACTGGTCAACCAGTTTAGGCCCTGGTTCAAATCCATGTACTAACTGATTTAAACTTCACAAATAGGCTATATGTCTTAAAGGATCTGCGCCAAACAATGTCCAAAAAGGCCCAAAACAAAATGTAAACCAATCAAGATTTTATTTTTTCCCCTTTAAGCTTTTGAGCTATGGTTCAGATAGTTGACAATGATCTTTCTTTGTGTCATGAAAGAGGAGGCGATATTTCTTTCTCAGCTCTCACATACTCATCAGCTCTCTGCACTTATCCCACACCCACGCTACAATCACAAGTTATGACCTTTGCTTTCTCCATATAATTTATCACTGTAGCTCCCTGCTGCCTGTCCTCCCAGGAGCTCCTGTGAGCTCTTTACAGCATTGAGAAGAAAGAACAGTTTTAGGTCATGGCAACCTGACTGCAAACAGCATCGAGGTGTAACCTATCATTGGTAAATCCAGTGCAGAACTAGATTTACATAAATCTGTAGCTGTATGTGCCACTAATCGCAATTTAATCTGAGGCAGAAACTTCTAGTTCATGAGTGAGAGAAGGATAGCTGAAGTTTTATGTTTTAGTGACCAGCAGCAACGGAAAAAAAGCACAAATGCAATGACTTGGTTTATACTTGGAAGATACTTCATTATCCAAGTTGCTAATTACAATTTTGGCTAAATCTAATTTTCTTTCGGATACCTATAATAAAAAAAAAGAAAAATATGTTGAAGGTTTTTTGATAAATGTAACTGTTTTGTTTTCTGGAAAAAATCATTGAACTTCCTCTAAAAATTAGGAAAGGTTTCCTTTTTGATGTAATTACTGAAAAGGAAAAACAAATCTGACTTTTCAATATCTGTTGTTGTTTATAGCCAATCAACTTTTGACAGGTTCCAAAACTCTTACCGAATTAATTATGTTTAAAAAACAACACTTTTGTGACCAATATACTTAAAAAACAGCACAATTTCATAATTTATCATTTAAATTTTAAACAATTCCACCTGAATTTATACTTGTCGTGCTTTTTGACCCCAAGGCCAGCAGAGACCTCAATAAATCTCATAATTCGCTTATATATTAGGCCGCTATTGGCTCTTGCCATTTGTTATTAAAAAAATAAATAAATGAAACTACAGTGATTCTAGATAGGAACTGGCAGTAAATCCTGAAAATATAACTGAATTGGAGAAACTTTATTTTACACTCAGCAGTTGTCACCCAATCCTCTCTGACTTTTCTTGGTTTCCACTCCATAAGCTATAGGTTTAAATGACTGAGGGAGAACATGCTGTACAACAGGCTAATTTCCTCCACTTTACTATTAATGCATTTGGCAGGAACAACATTCCATTCCCTGTAATGAGATACACAAATAAATCTGGCTATGGATAGATTCAGAGCTGGGTGGTGGTGGTGATGATGGTGTGAGGGAGGGGAGCGGGGTGCATTGGGACGCAAACTCCCAGCCCTGGCATAATTGGTATCACTGCTTGCAGACATGCAAACCAATCTCTCCACAGATAGGGCGAGACTCTCTCTTTTTCCCCCTTAAGGCTATTTCTTTTGTCTTTTCGATAGCTTGCACATCCAAGATACAGGGAGGGGATTGGGGGCGTGCGGATTGGAGGGGTTGGTGGTGGTTGGGGGCGTTAATTTGTGAATTAATAGCTTTTCTCCACAGAACTGCGAGATCATTTTAAATGTCACTATATTTTAGATGAGAGGAGCATCGGAGGCCGCAAAGTCGCAAACAAACACATTTTCATGTAAAAGTGGGAATAAAACAAATCCTAAAATGAATCCCTGCCTCGTTCCTGTTGAATCTGCCAGGAATCCCCTCTGTTATCCCCCGTTTCCTCACAAAACAGTTTTTTTCTCATCTCCTGCATGAGCTGTCTGGTGTAACATGCTACTTTTAATTTGCAATAACACATGACAAGGACAGATTAATAGCTCTTATGGCACTGGTGTCCCTGAGGCTCATCCTACGGGGGACCAGGTGTACATAACGCGTGTCACACTACATTATCTCTACAGCCCTGCAGTAATGGGGACCTTTTTCTTCCTGAAAGGGCAAACGCCGACTTTAGTCAAACCAGGACCACAAGCCAACACCTTAGTGACGCAACCCATAGTAGGACCATACAACTCCTTCTTATACAGAGCATTGGAAGGTTTTAGAGAATGCAGAGAAAATCGTGACATTTTGAACTTTAGAAGTTTTTTTTCCCTTTTGCAAAACATACATTGAATACCAATGAATCATCTGCAAAGAGTTGTAATGTGGAGTCCCAAAAATCTTAGCAGAACTTAATTTTTTTGTTTTTTAGATTTCTATCACCTTATTTATACTTTCATGTATTTATTTAGTTGCCATATAGTTTAATGCTTTTGTAATTTATTAAACTTAATATGATATGATTAAATATGATTCAATTAGTTTACAAAGAATGTTTTAGGGATACAGAATACATCAAAGGAAGTCTATCTTAAAAATGTTCAAATGCACCAAAAGACTGAAGCCGCAAGTTTTCTGTGACAGACCGAAGAGATGTTTACTTGAGAAAAACATCAATTTCTAAAATCCCTTCTAAAATGTAGTGGTGTTGTCTTACCAAAGACAACAATGAGAATTTAGAGGGTAAAAATACAAGTTGCTTTAAAACATCAGTGAGACATCCTCATAAAGTTGTAACAAAGTTTAAAAAAACAGCTTCACAACAGTTTTCTTACTGTTAACATTAAACATTTCAACTTCTGGGAATTTATTGGACTGTCTTATCATGAAACTTGTGTATTGTACTTAGTGCTTGACATTTGATTTAAGCAATTCAGAGATATCAGCCCATCTTTGGTGGTTTTGAATAAAAAACAAAAAAACAAAAATAAAAACCCAACAAACAAAGCAGGCTATTTTCATTGTAAAGGGTGACAGTGCAGCCAAACATAATGATGCATAATTCTATATCATACAACAAAATAAATACAGATTTTAATTTGAGGACAAAGAAAATTCTCACAATATGCCTCACCTCATTATTTTCTATAAATATATAAACTCTGCTCTTTGATGTGAATAAAAACCCACAGAATAGATTAGTATTGAACTGTCTGCCATTAGATGGAAAATAGGATTTTCCACAGTTGCTTTAGGTTAATTTAATTTAATTTCTCTAGAGATTATTTATTGGAAAAAAATATTTTCCCGCCACACTTAGTGTGAAACAATCGAGGATACAAATAAATAAATAGAAACTGCAGGTGAGGGGAGAGGATATGTGTTTGGATTGATTGAGTAAAGCAAACAAGAAAAAAAAGGTTGTCTAACTTCAACTTACAATGTCCTATTTTCCTTCCATCCAAGTGGTTGCCACTCCAGAGAACTAAAGAGACAGAAACATAAAAGGAAAGGAAGTGGCCTGTTTTCATCAGTGCTCTCTGAGATCATTTTAAAGCACATCATCCCAACCAGCAACCGTGATGTGCCCACACAAACACAGACACGCGCACACACACACAGAGCCCCTGCCCTGCCTCCACCGGTCTGTTCCTACACCTGTTCAGGCCTCCACCGGGGACATGTTAATTCATAGGCATTAAAAAAGCCAATTGTTTGCACAACCGATAATCTATTAGCCCTTGGGCATTGTGTGTCCATTCTCTTGCGCTGCCCAGGAATGAAGGAATGAAAAAAAAAACAAAAACCTCCTGGCTTTCACTGGAGAACCTTTCACATAATCTTTGAGTCTGTGTACATCTGCTCTCTTGCTAACTCTTAGCTTTTTTGAGTAAAATACAATTTTTATTCGTCCTTTTCATAAAGAAAAAAGCAAAATATTCTTACATTGTAACGTAGTGCTAAAAATTAAATGACTGAAGGGTAATTGATAATATCTACATCACAGAAGAGGCTTTTCTGCCTTTTGTGACTTCATGGGGATGAAGGCAGCAATACTGATGACTCGTCAAGGGAGATTAGAGGTGTAATGACAGCTATATGCAGTGTCAGCGGTGTCAGATAGAGATGTTTCTCTGTAGCTATATATCTGTATGGTTAAAATGAAGCTGATTGGATCAAAGTGCTCTCTGAACATTCAGACCTGTCAGATGTAACACCATAACAAGTCACAGGAGACAACATATAGAATCACTGTTTTGGCTGTTGTTGTATCATAAATGTCAACTTCTTCACACCCAGCAAAAAAAAAAGTTGGAAAAGAGAGATGAGATGGATTAAAAGGGCTGAAAAAAAAACAAGGAGATCTTGTCTTTTCCCTTACCATCATCCCGTTTCCTCTTCTCGCTGTTGGAGCGGGGAATACCAAGAATGCCATTGATAGAGTAGGATCCAACTGGATTGTTAGAGGCACTGGTCACGGGAGGCGAGGCTGTGCTGGGCACTGAGGGTGAAAGTTGTGTTAATATGAGTTTTCCCTGCAGCAGTCTTTTTTGGGTCCTTTAATCTGCTTCATTAATTTGCTCACCTATGGTGTGGCCGGGTGTGGAGAGCGGCGTGACAGATCCATCAGGGGACGGGTGGAATTGCTGCTGAACTTTGGTGCGGATAATCCTGATAAAGTGAACAACAGACATGGATCAATCAATACCGGTTTGGACAGTGTGGAGACTTCACATCAAACCAGCCCAGCCTTGAACGCTTAAACACGCCGTATCATGTCCACTTTATGTCTGTGCATGTACAAAGCGCTCCCGCCATTTGTAGACTTGCTCATATCCTCATATTCAGGCCTGTCCCTGTCACAAATAGCCAATCCCAGGGCTTTAGGTCCAATCTATCTGCTACTTGTGGGTAGCTGAATAAGGGCTGCCCCTGGAGATTGTGGATTCAATCTAGTTGGATTCTGAGGTTAGAAATATGATAAAGTCCCCCATACAAGTAAGATGTGATGTGGCGGGAAAGTCTTCATTGCACTTTGGTCTGAATGATCTTGCAAACAAAGCATGAAATCACATCAATTCACCTCAATGATCAGCTTCACTGGCTCTACCTGGCCAACTCTAATAATCTCCCTCTCCTGCACCCCACACACTCTCTTTTCTCTCTCCCTCTATCTCTCAAAGCCGATCTCTCCTCTCCAACCACTTTTATCATTTTACCTCTCTTTTCTGTCTAGCATTGCCTCACTCTACTTTATAACAACTATTTCTAAAACCACACTTCTCCTCGGGTTTCTGTTCTTTTTCTTTCTCCAATCCTCTCACCTATTTCTGTATTACTGAGGTGTATTTTATTCTTTTTTTTTACTGTCTAAATATAGGACTCAGAAGCCCTGTTTATTCTATTGATTGGAACTCCCAGGCAGAAAAGTTGACAACAGATGCTGGAAGAGGGACAGCAAATGCAAATTGTGATCTATAAATTAAATGTGACAGGTTAGCAATAGTGTCTCAATGGCTTATGCAGAGTCCAACACCACATCCAGTTTGTTTTAGTCTTTGCTGCATTGTGAAATAATAAACAAATCTATATAAAAAAAAAGAAGCAGAAGATTTTTTTTAACTGACAAGAAATAGGGAGAATTTCAAAGTGCAAACTCTAAGAATAGCTTTGACCAAATCGTGCTGCCATACTGTAAAGTCTGCTCTTCTGGGACTTGATCACATTAAGTCATAACTATAGTGATCTTTTGATTGACAAGAGAACATGAGATCATTGATTAACACACAGCGACATAATTCCACATGGAATTACATCTGGCTGCAAACATGTGTCAAGAACAGACTTTTACTGGCTGCAGATGAGGTGACTGACACTCTCACATGCACAAAGTCACCAGGAATCCATCGGCTAAAGGGTTAAACTTAGACTCTTTTCATTCTCCACACTATTTCACTTTGTCCTCCACTACTCTATCCTTCAGGCAGGGCAACAAAAGGCAAGTAGCCTCCTCCAGAAAAACCCACATCAATATTTTATTTGAATTTCCAACATCTCATCACAACAGTTATCTGACCTCATGACTTGAGGGAGTCTCGTAAATTCAAGGACTTTTGTTTCGAGTTGTGTATTGTTCGTATTGAAAAAGCAATCTGAGCTGGTGAGTTAACGACTTTGGTGTTACTCTGATGTGTAAAAAATAGAATTTATTGAGTAAAAGACATATCAAAATACAATTTCAATGCTGATTGAAACCTTATTATAAATTCTCTCCACTGGGAAGGAGACTGCAAACAAACTACAACACACATTTTGTACTATTTAAAAATCCACATAAGAAAAAAAATATGTTTAAAACCAAGCTATTTAGTCACCATAGCAAGAATTCGACACCTTACCTCAAAGACTACCACTACAGCTTATTTTATATCCCCTCCTGAATGCATTTTACTATTCCTCTACTACAACCTTCTTACAATAGAAATACCGAAACACATTCTGCTACTTTACCATTTTGTGTTTCTGGAATGAGATCAAGCTTTATAATTAAACTTATTAATGTTTTAACTAAGACTAATGAAGTTAAAGAAAGAAATACCTTTATATCTGAATACGTCAGAGCAATAAAACTCCCTCTGAAATCTTAGAGTTGTTTGGTTATTTCTCAAGTGTTAATTATTGATATACAAACTAGAAAACACTGTGGTTTCTATGGACACAGCCTTCCTTATAAAGACTTATATGTAATGCTTCCAACAAATTTCAATAACCAGATCAGAAGAGAGAACTGCTTTGATGAAGGTGTTGGAAAGCAGAAAGAAAAACCTTTCATCATTTTTAATACAAGTTACTTGATTTTAACTTGTTGTGTTATGAGACTGTTTTCAGCTCATTAAAATGTAATGCTGTGGACCAGCTCTCTGGAACAGTGCCTTCTGACTAAAGTTCATCCCTGGCTTGCACTAGGGGACTTTTTCTTTAATTCTGCAGCCTTTCAGCGGCGTTTTTTGACCAACACCTTTATGTCTAAAAACACTTCTCCCAAAACTGTCCCGACTTCGAGTGGATATTATTTGCTCTAATAAAAATTCATTTTTTTTCTTTGTTCGTTATCTTTTAAGTAATTTCCTTTCACACGAAAACAACTTGAGAAAACACTGAAAATAATATTAATAATAATGATAATTTGAACGTTATATTTGACAGTAGTGGATATTAGTGAGAAGGCTGCAGTCGGCTCCTTGTCAGTGTGGTCCGCGTATTGAGCGTCTGTGTCGGCTATTTTCCTCCGCCTCTGGATCTGGTTACGCAGGTATCGATCGGTTTTTATCGAGACAGATGTGATCCTTCGCGGCCCCACGCTGCCTCCGTGTTGTGGAGGGCCGCACATTGGGGGGGATTGAATTGCACTTACTTGACCACCCCCGATCAACCTCGGCAGCCAAATATCTTCCGCCAGAATCATTCATTTTAGTTTCTTTTTATCCTTTTTTTTTTGTAGTTTTTCTTTTAAAAAGGTCACTCTCAAATAATACAATAATTTCCCACAGGATAAATTTAGGTACTTTTAAAATCACGTTTGTCATGCACTGAATCCTTAATAAATAAACACATAAAAAAGAAACAACAAATTGCACCAACCTGTTGATAGATGAAACACTTGGAACAGTGTCGTTGTCGCAGACCCCTTCAGCCAGTAGCCGGTCCCTTATCTCCCAAGCAAACATGGTAGGATTCTGGCGCTTGTACTCCGCGATTTTATCCACCACTTTCGGAGTTGCGACCTTTGGTTTGGAGCCGCCGATGACTCCGGGTTTAATACTACCGGTCTCGTAGTACCTGCATGGGGACAGATGGAGCCTTCCTGAATGGATTCCCGTCTCTGTTCATCAAATTTTATATGATCAATAAGAAAGGTGGCTTTTTAATATATTAACAACGCTTATTCCATCGTTTTTTTTTTTGCAGTTATGTAGCTATATTTATTGCAAATAATTACCCACGAATAGAATCTATTAATTGGCCTGGGAGCATTTTGAGGGCTAATTAAGTGTCAGCTGGAAGGCGAGCAAAAAAAGAGTTTGATTAAAATAAAATATGAGCAGGGCAGACAGAACAGAACAAATGCTTTAAGAGCACACTTAATTTCTAATTTTCCCCATCAGTAGCATGCACCAAATGCCACCGTGACCTATTGGTAAATGTAGGTGACAAACATTCAGTGTGTGTGAAATGAAATACCTCTGAAATGCCTTCTGATAGCTGAAAAAAATATATTTCAAAAATTATTGTTGCTCTTAAGAAAAAAAAAACCTATTTATTTTGTTTGCATGTGTTTTCCCCTGTCAATCTTAACTATAAATTGCTTAGATAAAATGTAGTCTATAGGATCTGATTTCCCACACATTCTCATGTTTCTTTTAATCATAAAAGTTTTATCTTCACGTTTAAGAAACTCTCCAGCTTTTTTTTGGACAGTATCGTGACGTTTCGCTATTGGGAGGTGGCAAAATCCGCCATATAATTGAAGAAGATTAAAATGAAAACTGAAGAAGACATCTACCTCTGTCAGGGGTGGCTGAAGCTGAGAAAAATCAAGATGAGCATATATGTTGTAAAAAGATGCTGGAAAAACACGCACGCACACGCACACACTCAATGTTGGGCCCCCCTCTCTTTTACCTGCCGAGGATTTTGCTGACACAGCCGTGACTGACCCGTAGCTGGCGGGAGATGTCGCAGGGCCGGACGCCCTGGTGGGCTAACTCCACGATCCTCTGCCGCACCACGTCCGGGAGGGGTCTGCCGTTCACAAACACCCCACCGAGCTGGTTCACACCGCCGTGCCCTGCGTGGGATACAACAACAACGCGAGGGGGACATAACATTACATACCTGCAGACAGGACACACACTGCTGTATATGCATGTCCGTTTAATGCAGCTTTAAAGCTAAGTTTAAATCAAAAGTTTATAAAATAAAGTTTATAACATAATAATAATAATAATAATAATAATAATAATAATAATAATAATAATTGATTATATGGGCTTATGAAATGTATGTTTTTCATTTTTATCCTATAGACAATTGTTTTCCTGTTTTCTTTTAAATTATATATTTTTTTCCATGAGCATTTCTCCCTCCGTGGCTTAACACATGTCGTACTTATCATGTTTCCAACCTGTTTAATTTTCTTCGCTACAATTATTGTAAATAATTAAAATAAGCTTTGATAACTCATATTACCAACGCGGATTGTGCGAGGGAGGGCATATCAATAATTTAGTGACAGCCCGGGTCTTCTTTTACCCATATCATAGGCCTATGGAGTAAAAAAAAAAAAGAAGGAAAAAAAGAATGAAATAAAAACAATACATGCAGCAGCTTACTTTTACATTTGTATCACCCACAACTTAAAGTGAAAGAAATCGTGAATAATGGGACACGTTTACCTGCATTTACACACAACGAGGTCTCGTTTGCTCACAATGAGACTGATATTGCCCCAGGTAATAAAAAGCTCTGTATTTAAATCGAGGTGTTCATAATTCGTCAATTTAAATAGGAAGCTTTACTAGTTAGTTATCAATATGATAAGAGAAATTTGTGACAAAACAAAATAAAAAATGTGTCAGTGCAGTCTCCCCTTAAAAAGTGTGAGGAATGTTTATTTTCATTATTTAATTACAAGTCGCATGATTTATATTTTTTTGTGCTTTAAACGTCGATGTATTAATGCGGAAAATACTGTTAACTGTAGAAACAAAAGACGCATTTTTTGTTGTTGTTTTTTTATAAACGTTTAAAGAGGTGCGTTTTTATCCTAAAAAAGTTTGCAAAAAGCTTTGAAACCGTAATGTGCTTAAGATGTGCATCTTCCTAATCGTTTGACCTGTCTTTTTGGTGTAGGGAGGCTAACTGCCGCGGATAATCTAATTTAAGCCGGAATGAAAGCCACATCACAGAGATGTTTCGCTCTATAAACTAATTCAGCATACTCACGGTGCATAGCCGAGAAGGGGTCTGCTTTGCAGTGAATATCCATGGGATAGCAAAGGAAAGAAAGGTAATCGACTGTGGTCGCCGTTTCGCCTTTGTGATGCAGCTGTAAACGAATAAAAAAGAAATATGGATTTGTTTTGGTGTAAAAAAAACACACACTCCGCGTTGGATAGGGTCCGCTGCTGCTTCAACTTCTTCTTAAGTTTTTCCTTAAACAAAAAAAAAGTCTAGAAGAGAGCCTGTCAGGTGCAGCGCATGACCCACGCGTGTGCAAAGCGCACCGGCTGCCGCAACATTTGGCTCTAAACTTGTATCACTCTGCGTGTTTGGAGGACATCGTGAGGGAAACGAAACGAGTCGGTATAAAAACTCTGATGCTCCACTCAGACGAAGAAACAACGGAGTAAAAAGAGAAAATCCTCCTCCCCCCCCCCTCTCCTCTGACAGTGTGCTGGACCGGCGGTGCTCTGCGCTTCAGTCAGATAAGGGGCGGAGATGACAACAACAACAACATGGACAGAGAGGAGACAGAGCAGTGCGTCCACCCTCAACCTCCGGAACGGGGCTGTGCCTGTGCGAAGCTTTGGGTTTAGAATGAAACCCCTCTTCTCCTGTGTCTGTTTCTAAAAGCCGCAGTCCCACAGATCCCCCCCACCCCTCCATCGCCCCCCTTCCACCCCCACCACCCCCACTCACACCCCCTCCTCTCCTCTCCTCCTAGCCTACCTCCATCCCACAGATCCCCTTGCATAGAGATGGATGACTTGTCAGACAAAGGCAATAGATTCCAACACTTTGTGATTCGCCAACGTAAAAAACCTGCAGCTCAAATGAGGAGGTCCCTGCATCCGACAGCCAGGAAGGGGAGGGAGACGGAATGGGAAATGATGAGACTTTGGGGTGAAGAATCAAGGAAATTAAAGGCACTGGGGTAGAGGAGAGGGAACACGCTATCAGGATGTGTTCTATTAGATGTTTACATAAAAAAACACAATCTAGGATGCTTAAATGATTCGATGTAAGAAACATTTTTTTATTGTACAACAAAACTATTTCAGATTGTTACGTACCTGCATTGGGGTTTCATTGCCTACCTTGTTCATCTCAAATATATCCACAAAAAAACCTCCTATAAGTAACAAGAAAGTATAATTTCTGCTGTAGGCTGCTTTTTTGTGAGAGCCTGATGTGTTCAGAGGAGAAGGCGAAAGAGAGTCAGGCAGTAGGCCGTCATCATCACCATCATCACCACCATCATCATCTACTTTTCTGTGCCCGCTTCTACTCTGTAGATGGCGCTCATACAGTAGGATAGACAACCCGCTGTGCGGAGGTATATACATGCATGCTGGAACTGCTGAGGCCGGCCCGGCCAAAGGTTGACACTGAGAGCAAATTATGCGCCCCGAATCACCTCCGGAAGTCGATAAGAAGTGAAAAAAAAAAAAAACAAAACATGAAGGAGGCTCATAAATTTAGATATTTAGAGATTGGAATAAGATATATGAGGTTATCACTAACTAAGAAATAGTCAGAATTCAGCCAATTCCATTTGCGTAACTATGTAAAAATATTTTATTTGTTTGGATTATTTTCATAATTTGTAATTGGGATTTATTCACGATTTATAGCTAAAAGACAATTTTACCTAATTTACCAATATTTTATAAACTAAACTCATGTAATTTATAGTTAAAATGCATTTAGTTTTGTTTATGTTGTTTGTTTTGCAAAGGAACAAAGAAATTATATGAAATGTTGCATTTCATTGGAAATGTTACTGAAATAATATTTTAATCTGTAGGGTGGTATGTAACTTGCTGCCCAGCCTGCCAGAGCTAAGATGCGCAACTTCCTTAGGTTTTGCGAGCTCAGTTTGCTACACTTAAAAACGTGAATTTCGTAGGGTTTTGAGTATTAATTGGTTAATTAAATTATTTAGATTTGAAGAAGCATATTGTATATGTAATATCCAATAATGGGTAACTCCTAACAACATTAGCTAACTATTTGGATAAATATAAACAAATGAATATTTATAGAAGATGTTGATTCGCTTGACCTTTTTGTGTAATGCCAGACTGACCACATGCAGGTTGTAATAATTGCAAATATATCAATTTGTCACTTTTGGCCTTATAAACGTCTGTAAGTGATAAACTTTTATAGCACTTGCTATCCAAAAATTACTTTTTGGCAAGAACTGATTTTTGCATCCAACTCTAACAACAGAGCTAAGGCTAAAATCAAACATCAAGATGAGCCTGAAGCATGAAGTTCTTAATGGAATAAATAGCTGCTGAGCTGCTGAGGTTTTTCAAGGAAAATATTAAGCTAGAGTTTCTCATATTAGGTTTATTAAGTTTGTCTCTGTTTCATTAACATTTTAGCCCATGCATTAACGGGTTAACTGACAAAAGTAATGTTTAGGCCAAACTTACTGGACAGTTGTTAAACATTTGCTGGTCACTTTGATAAACAAAATAGATAATACATAAACTCTTTATGTTGGTCAGTATAAAACATAATAGTTAGAACTCATCCGAATTATAAAAAACAAAAAATAAATTAATCTGGGTGGATATACAACAAACTATTGAAATGTAACAAATTTAGCTAATTAGGTACCATTAGAAATTCGTCGAAATTTGGTGTATTTTGGTATCTTTTTGTTGGATTCAAATAATTTCTTTAATTTAATTAAATAATTTAATTAGTTTTATTGGTTTTTGTTGGTTATCATTGCAAGAACCGGTTTGTCATCAAGGCACACAATTCTTTATTTAATCAGTTGAAGTTATGAACATTTCCATGGCTACTACAGCTAAGATATTTACTAAAAAAATAGATTAGCTCAGCTGAAAGTTAAAGATGGATGGAGGTTTCATATAGTCCCCACCCACCACACCATTAAAGTCAAACTTTTTCGAAGTTTTATTTTGACTCGTAAGTTTATTCATTCATAATACCAACCAGATAAAAACAATATTTTAGCTACTACTATCTGCTTCCTGGTTCGCACCAATAAGATTAAGTTGATCCAATGTATTTAGATGCTTTTGATTCAAAATGGCAAGGTAGGCGTTGTTTTTGGAATAAAGAAGCCAATAATATGCGGGCATTACGTTAACAAACCAATGTGCCTGATTTAAATGTGGGTAATTATAATGGTTTATCCAAAGTTCATTTCTATAGTGTAGCCTATATACAACATTATTTTATCGATTGCCTCAGCAATTTACTTTAATCAGATATACAGTAACGTTTTCAAGACGCTGGAGTTACACCATTATTTTAGAAGATTTTCTTTAGAAGTTTAATGGACTAATGGATGCTCATTGCGTCCACCGTACCCCTCTGGACAAGTTTGAGGACGATCCCTCTTGTTGTTTCTGCATTTTTTTTCCTTTTGAAAGGGGGTGGAAAGGAGCTTCTGGTACAATATGTAGCACCATCGGCTGTAATTTCACACGTCAGTGCGCTTTTGCCCTAAAGCTGCTGCTATTTCGCCCACAACAGCCCTATTTGCCCCCGTATACCTCTCCGCACTGCTACCATAACGTTCCCGTGTCACGGCGCTACAGCAAAACAAACGGCGCGATGATTAAGAAGCTGTTAGTCATGACTTCAGCCCTCCCTCTTAAAAAAAAAAAAAAAAAAAAAAAAAAAAAACCGGGCCACGGAGGGCCCTGATGAGATCAGCCTTTCCGGGTTTTGTGCAATAAAGATCTCTGGAACAGTAGCTTTAAAGTGCTTAAGACACTTTAGAGCCACATAGAAAATTCAGAAATTACAAATAACTTCAACGTTTTAAAAGAAACAAACACACAAATCCAAGCAGAAACAAAACAAAAAAGCAAAAATTGGATAATTTGAGAATATCTATGAAATGGGAAATTTAAGAAGAAGGAAAAGCATAAAGTTGAAAAATGAAGACGAAGGATGACAAATTCCCATGGAGGGACGAACAAATCTTTTACTTCCGTTTACAAAACATATGGTCCGTGATGCAAGCATAAAGCACCGATCGATAGGGCTCTTGTTTTCTGATAGTCATCTAAACCCATTCATGCTTCCCCTTACCAGTCTAATATAATTTTTGGATGATTTATAATATTTCGAGTTTGATTTCATTAAGTATGCAATTTGGCGTGAACATCGGTGGTTTTTGAAATATAAACTTGAATAAATAAATGTATGGCATAATTACAGATTAATAACGAAGCCTATCTGCAAAATCTCTGATACGGTTTGAATGTAAATAAATCTAGACAGATGTTATTGCATTTGATTTGTTGATTTTATCTGCAAAAATCTAACTATTAACTTAAGATAAAGGACTAAACATGCAGGCCGTGACCCTTAAAAGTGAAGAAAACCAAAGTTTTCTATCTATATCCTCCCACCTATTAGTTAAAACATCAGCATCATATCAGGAGTCCCTCGCAGCATCCCACAATGATTTGGAGTCTCCTGACACCCGAAGCCATATGGAGAGGCTCTGCCACTCTGCAGGATATCAGCTGCGTCCTCAGATTGCCTATTCATGTGCTCTATAACGGGAGCAGATGGATATCAATTTGACTCTATTCTCGACACCATCCGAGATTGATTTTGTACTTGCTTTTAATTTTGCCATAATTAATTAGATCATTACAACAGTTTTCCCATTGATCTTTCCCAGTTTAATCCCCAAAATTGAGAGGTGAATTGGGTAGTGATCTATGCCTTTAATTAAAGTAATAAACAAATAATAATAATAATAATAACAATAATAATAATAGCAATAATAATATTTATTATTATAAAATTATCCTTCAGTTTGACATGAGTAAACAAGTTAAATATCGTAATCAGATACAAAAAAGGCTTTGTTTTGTTCAATTGTTTCAATAACATTTTCAGATGAATTTATAAGCAAATGTCTGATACCTGAAAACAAATACTGACATTAGTGTGAGGCAGAGAGGCAAAGATCTTTACCTGATCGACCCGCGCTGTGAGGCATGGCTCTCCCTTGTCTAATGGAGCGTCTCCCTCCGACGCAGCCCAGTAGATCTGCACGGCCTCCCGCGCTCCCTCCCCGGCCGGGTGTGCGCGCTTCTCCCCGCTGGTTGTCAGAATCTTTGACCGATCATCCAAAACTAAACGGTTTGGGCGACAACAAAAAGAGGAAGCAACCCTGCTTCAATGAGCTACGAACTGATAAAGTAGAGAGCAAAAAAAAAAAAAAAAGATGGAAGAAAAAAGATATTTGAATTAAAAGGAACTGTAAAACTCGTCAAAGAGGAATAGAAACATTACACATTAGTTTGCATACAGCTGCACCCTTAGAGTTTAACTGCAGTACAATGAAAATGAATCTGTACCCTTCCCTTCCGTATTTGTTATAGTGATCTTGGTCCTACTTATTGAATTTGTTATTCTTTATATGATTGTTTTTATTAATTTAACTCTTAATCTTAATACTGGGTGTGCGACATGATAATCTGTCCTGTAATTATTATTATTATTATTATTATTCACCTGCAGCTGAACTGAGCATTCAGAAAACCTTATTATACAGTAAACTTTCTTTGTGTGTTTAACAGTGTTCGAGTATACTAAAAATGTATAAAGGGAGAGTATAAAACTTAGTAAGTGGAACATTAACAGATGAATAACCAGTAAAAATGCAATATTACAGTATCCACGAGAACGGCAGAGCGTGGTGAAGCCATAAAGCCAACATTAAAAGATTATAGCTTTTCTATCGGCTATTTAACAAACATTTTGTGTTATAAGACTCTTTACAGTGCTTGAAGTTCAGACATGGCTATAAGGCTGCCACTGGACCAAGGACCAGTAATGGATATTGTGGAGCACTTTATACTCAGATGGAAGTGATCTGTTCCTTACTTAAAATGTCATTTAGACAAGAGGGCCACTTTTCTGTCAGCTTTTGAAAACATTATAACGCCATGGCGTGCTGCACATCTAAATTAGTTTCATGGATTTAAAGCCCCCAAAACTATTCACAACAAAATAAGAATAAGAATAATCATTAGACGATAGATTATTATTAAATTGATTATTTCCAAATATGGTCTATGTGACCCAATTAAAAAAAAGTCAAGTTTATATTTTTTTAATGTATTTTAAACTTGAAACTTAACCAAAGAACTTCAATGATGTGTTTTTAGATCAATAGGTTCAACTTTACATGTTTTAAAAAAATATTTCAAACTAACTGTGCTCCACCATGTAGTATTGAGTTTGCCTCAATGAACTAGATATATGTTATTTCAGTTCAGTACTGCAAGACTAAATCAAATGTCATTTATAAGCACTTGAAAAGCAAATATGCTAAATTCATATTAAGATATATGAAATGCAAATAAGTCCAAATTGATATCCACTCAGTGAAAAATTCCAGTATAGTTAATTTTTTTTTGTCGAATTCAGTCAGTTTCTGTTTAGTTTATTTATTCATATTAACTTTACAACCGACATCATATCTAGTTCATAATATATATGACCTTATTAACTGTGCAATAAAAGTCAGCTGATAATTCCAGTTGCAATATACCAGACTGCATCAAGCCATCGACTCTGTGGCAATCTCTACTTGAATGAGCATGCGATGAAGGAGGAAAGAAACAACTATTTTCTATCAGAAAGAAACCTCCAGCGCACGCAGGGTTAATATACAAACTTTCATTTTTACAATATGCTTAAGAAAACATTTCAACAACAACAAAAAAAGAACTGGTCTAAGAGTGAGGAAAAAAGAAGAATTTGCGTAGACACAAGTCTCCATGGAACTTTAAAACAAAAGGAACAAAACTAAGGATATCATATATCTATTTGCAGTAAAAGCTAAACTCTTCTTAGTAGTACACACAACACATTTATGGGTTATGAGGGGAGAGAGTCTGGGAATTGATGGAAGGGAGGATGTTAGTTAAAGGGGAAGAGATCTTTATGGCACAGTCTATTAGACTGGTCAACAGTGTCTACTCTGTGTGAGAGGGCCACCCGGAAAGGAAGGAAAGCAGCGTTTGTGTGAAGGGTAGAGCTGATGTTAAGGTATCTCTACACTTCTTGTATTTTCACCTGCAAATTCCCTCTTTGTCCTCAAACCCCAGTCCAGCCACCTCTCCCTTTCCCCATTTCTCTCTCTCTCTTTTTTTAATAGGGCCCCACTTGCCCATGGGCTGAACATTAAACACACATCATACCTTTCATCCTGCTTTCTCCTCTTTCTTTTGCTGGCACCACCTCCCTTTCCTCACTCTGAGGCCACTGGAACCCTGTTCACCAGGCTGTGCCCTTCCTTTGTACATTAATTTCCTGCTTCTTTTCTTGTTGAAAAACAAAAAGCTTTTTATCACATGTGATACTACACAGTACTGCCTTGTGCAAGACTGGTGTCATCCCTATACTCAACTAAACACTTATCTGGGATTCCCATTGACAATCTGAGAAAAATCACCTCAACAAATGAAAAGACAATAAAAAAACAAACAAAAAAAACATTTTTATATAATTTATAAAATTTGTTTTTACCATGACTAGCAAAAACAAAATCATTTTTAAGAATTAAAAAAAAAATGGTTTATTATTTTAAGGTTCATTTTGCCTTTTTCCGCTCCCTAGGCCATGATACCCTGGGCAGAGAGCCATAATGTATTTAACATAGGGAATATAAGCATGGCAGGGAATGTTGCTTCTCCTCATCTGAGGGGAAATGGATTGGCTAAAATAAGACAACAATGGAACAATATGCTTCCTGCCTGGTGTCTGGATGGTTTGTTTGAAATCTGGGCTGAGTGACAGCCAGTATCATCATCATCAACTCTTGCCAGCTTTTCATATTTAAAGCCAGCAAGGGTTTAATTACCAAATGATGACAGTGTCATATGGCACCATGATGGCACAGAACGAGTGTTTAAAATGTGTGTGTCTTGTTTTTTCTTTCTCTCTCTCCATCTTTGTGTCCCTGCTCAGTGTTTAGTTGTCTGTTGCAACACCTTTGTGTGTTAACATCCTCAGAGCGAGAATAGCTGAAGGGTCTGAACTGGCAGACAGATAGACAAAAGGGCAGCAGCAGCATAGGAAGTGTAGAAAAAAAAAACAGCAAAAAAAACATCTGTAATTTGTGATTCTCCAGCATCCAATGGCTGCTCATGGATTAAAGATTAAAATCTATTGTCTTGACAGATGGGAGAGAGAGGATGAGAAGAGGAGGCACACTCATGCACATCCCATTTCCATTTGTATATGAGCGGCACAGTTTGGCTAATCACGTTGGAAAAATAAGCTGTCTGCCTGCCTCACTCTGGGCAATGCCACCATGAGCCTTAATTCCAGCTGTGGAGACATTAGAGCCAGACTGAGCGTCGGTCTGCGTTTGCTTATGAATATTCCGATGAGAATTAGGCATACCAAGAATGCTTTCAACATATGCCAAAAAAAGGAGGTTTGGTCAGATTCAATGATTATCATCACCTTTTTTATGTCAATAATTTAAAACAGGTGACAGGTATTTTTTGGTTTAGTCTGTGTGGTCTACAATAAGAGAACTTTGTGTTTGTGAGTGTGTGTTTGTGTGTAAGGGTTAATGGTCTGGTCAGTGGAGTGAAGCAGACCACCTGAGAGTTGTTTTTGGGCATTAGTGTGTGTTCTCCCATCCCTTGCCTTTTATTTCCTTGTGTGTGTGTGTGTGATATATGACACTGGCCATCTGAAGGAGGTACTATGCTCTCCCTCTCCAAGCTGCATGAAAGGGAGCCGAGAAGCCAGATGAATTAAAGCCTCTCTTCAATAAAACATCAGAGTCTTTCAGTAACACACGCTTGAGATGCCCCAGTAATTGACTTTTTGGACTTTAGGATTTACATGAACCCTCCAAAAGCAGCTTACCTGTGCAGTGATGCCCCTTGAGTCTGCATCCTCTCCCTGCCGATGTGGATTTCCATAAACTTGTGGAGTATTTTCATTCATTTATTCATTTTTTTCATATGTGATAAATGCAAAACTATCCACTGTAGATAATTTAAGGGATTTATTAAGTGCCTGAATTTATCTTGACTTAAAAACAAATCTTAATCCATAAATATTTGACAGGATTGTGTTGGCTGGCTCACAGATTCAGTGCTATTAGCTTCTCTTTCTCTTGTTTATCTTTTTCTAACACCATGTATGCTTTTAATGGCTTTAAAGATTAAAAAAAAGGAAGGAGAAAATCTTGATTAGGTCTGGCAAAGACATAAAGAGTTCAAGCAGTTAAAAATACACTTTATTTCATGAAAACATCTTGTTCAATCATATAAACAGATTGTTCTCTATTCACTTGTAGTTATCTATGATATGCTGAAATGCTAAAATCACAACACGTTGGCTTTTATTTAACCACCCATGTCTATTGCCCTTTGGACACAGAAACACCCAAATTTTGGGGATGGTCTATTTCTAATTCTGCCAGAGAAATCGATAATAATCCAGTAATGTCTGAGCTATAAGACAATGCCCTGCAGAACTGCTCAGAGCTTTTGAAATTTTGTTTTTACATTTTGTCCCATTTCAAAGACAAAATCCAACATTTTGTTTAAATTAAGTTTGTGATATAATAATACAAAATAGTGCACAACTTTGAATGGGAACATTATGATGCAAGGCTTGTAATATTTCTTCTCTAGCTGGTTAAGGACTCGGACTGACCTACTGTAACACATGGATTATCTTTGATATAAATCATTCAACTGTAACCCAAGATGTGTGTTTAATGCTCCTGCTAGAAGCAGAACCTCCACTCTACTGTTTCCCCCGTAGAAACAGGGTTTCTCATTCATGTTCCCATCAAATCTGAGTAGCTTCCCCTTCTCTGCTGAAATAAACAGTCATCCCCAATGTCTCATACTCCCACCACTGTGTTTCAATGAGGGGATGCTGTGTTTAGGACGAGTGGAATGCTAGTTTTCTGACACTCATGATATGGGCCAAAAACTTTAGCTTTGGTCTTAATTTACCAGAGTTTCTGTCACCATGTTTACTTTCTCCCCCACATAGCTTGTTGATTTCTTCAAGCTTTTCTACTCTCCCTCCAGAAGTCTGTGGTGAAAAAGTTTTAAATAATTTAAAATGTGCTAATATCTTTGCAAAATGCTGTAATGCCTAACTATCTAATGTAGTAATTCTGGATGTAAATAGTGAATTGTAAGGATAGTATCGTCCAATAAGTTTCAGATAACAATTATAAAAAATTTCAATTAAATGCAATGCAGCTAGACAAAGCTTTACAACATGCAGTATAATAAACTCTTTAACAAGATGGCGAAAGTAAGAGTGAAGGAAGATCCATGGGAGGGGCAGAGGAGCTTGGCAGATTTAATTAATCACCGCATATTAAAATGTTTGTTTACAGAAGTGAACAGCTACAAGAGGTCCGATGTTAATTAATTTAAGGCGTACTTCCCCCCAGTCATAGTGATATGTCACAAGCTGCAGAGCTGCTCCCTTTGGCTGGGACTCTGCGTCTCATTGGATATCCATCAATTGCTATGAGGTGTGTAAGAAACAAAGAGGCACAGAGCACAAATTAGGCCCAATGTTGACAGGATTGTGCAGGAAGATTTGTAATTAGCAGGCAAAAGAAAAAAAGGTGAATTAGTTTAGAAATGCATGATGCATGGGTGATCGCTTCAACCACAGAACAGCTGAAACATGCTGTTTTATGCACAGCATCTTTTGTTTGGAATCATGGAATGAGTTCAGTTGCAGTAATGCATTTCCACAGTCTAGACAGGTGCATTAGCTGGACAGAATGTGGCAGCTTAGCTTCTGTGCTGTTTCTGTAAGGTCCCACAGGTTCCTCTGTGGACAATGATGTATCTGACTCCCCTTTGAGGTCAGCTGAACAGAGTCCAGAACATCACCTGCAATCAATAGTGTTGGTAAAGTGGGCCCGACTGAATGCATGTGAGGGCAAACCCTCTGCTCAGAATCCCTGTGTGGGGCCTGCACGGCCCATTGCCTTGTTAAAACCACAACACAACCAGGCTGGGCACCTGGCAGGCTGGTATCTGAGCAGGAAACACCAAATCAAACAAAAAGATTGAATGAAAAACTTAAAGTACACATAGAAACAAAAGGAAAAAACAAACTGTAAAACTAAATTTGCACATATTATTAAAACACAATCAACATCACAAAATAAGCAACTTCAAAAAGACCATTTGGATGCAGTATTTAACAGATTACTTTATTTATCTTTATTTGCCCAATAGGAAGGACTTTAACTACGCTTTATGTTGGCACTTGAGAAAGGTTTTAGTGACTGGGATGGTAAAACATGCACATAGTAGTCAGGGCTTCAGGGTGATTGAAGAGAAAAACAAAAGTGAAAAACAAAAGCAATTATTAATCGGAAACAATATCATTCTGTTAAAATTCAACATCACAATTACAAGTTTTCCTCAACTTCTGATGCCCCAGGTTAAATAAATGTCATTTTTAGTGAATCGTTTTGTTTTTTTTTTTGCAAAAAAAAAGTGCAGAATACAACCCAGTGAAGAGTTAATTGAGGTCAATGTTGAGTTCATGTGTGGAAATAATTATTTAGTGTCTTTGCTTCAGTCCTGTTCTGTCTTACTCCTCCGTCAGCTGCCTGAAATATATATAGAGGGGGTTAATGATGTGATATTGTTCCATGAACATCTAACATGTGTTTCCTTCAAGTTTATCTACAATCTTTCAATAATTGTCATTAACCCATAACTCTGTAACTAAATACCCTCTAAATTATTAAACAAAAATCTTTTTTGGGGGGGTTGCAGGTTTAAGGAGGAAGTTACAGTAAGCATTGTATTATATGCATGATATAACTGTTAACTTTGTCATCTTTCACCTACTTTGACTGAAGGCATGTTAATTAATCCAGTTTCTGCCAAATAAATATAAGGCTAATGAATTTGAAGAAGTTAAAATGTGCTAATTATAATTGATATATTTTCCCATTGTTAAATTTGATGCAAAGTAACATCTCTGCTGTGAAAGCAAGTGTAGATTTATGAAATCGACAACCTCGAAACAGACCTCTGTAGGTTAACATTTTGTTTATTTTAATTTGTGTAATCCAATGTTAGCATGTTTTTACTGGCATCTTAACCTATCATGATTGATAAAAAAAAAGGTCCAGCTTTAAAAGGAAGAATCTTTTATGGTTTCTAAATTAGGTGGTTCTTGCTTTTTCTTATGGATTTTGTTACCTGACGAAACATATAAACATGAGGGTAGCTCCCGGTTATTTTACTTTGAAAGAGTTTAAACTGTGCACACACCACCTGATATCACAAGAGAACACCAGACAAACTTTTACCCGAATGGTTGCAGTGCTGTGTAGTTTTTACACATCTGTAGGCTTAATAGCATTATGTTACTAAAGAACAGCATGTAATGTGATTTTATTTTGTTTTATTTGACAACAAATAACAAAAAGAAAATTAACCAGACTCGGTTAAATCACTTTGAGGTAATGGAGCTATCAAATTAAATTACCTAATGGCATTATTAAGGACAAATTGAATTTATATTAAGGAAAATGAAAGCTGATATGAAGAAAAATACAAATAATATTGGAAAAAATTGTACCACAGAAAAATGACCTAAATGCCAATTTGAAGACATAAAATGTTTAAATATGATACAATTAAGACTTAAGTTTTTTTTTAACTATGTCAAAATCAAATCTGACCTCATTCTATTCACGGTTTTATGGAGGATCTAGAGGGTCACTGAAAAAGAAAAGCAGCCGTTTCAAATTAAACATTCAAACTTGCAATTTGAAATCCAATTTGAAAAGAATGTTCCAATTGCATATTTTAAATTTAACTTTTAAAGACGAACTGTAAATGGTATTTATCAATCTATTATCAAATACTGGAATTTGAATATCTATTTTCAAATCGTGTTTATATATAGATTTAAAACCCAAAATTCATAAATCTAATTAAAAATATCTTTTCTTATCACACATTTAAAACAGTTATTCCATTTCCATTTTATTTTAAAATTTTTTTTTGAAAATGCATTTTATTTTTGCTTTACCCATTTGGATGTAAACAGCTTTCTCATTGGTCAGACAACCACAGCTGGATTCTAACACTACGAAGAAGAGTGGCTGTGATTGGTTTATTGGGTTTTCAATGAGCTCAAGGACCTGGAGGGTCATAGAAATGTTAGATGGAGCGGGTAAGGCAAAAAGAAAATGTAATTTTAAAAAGGATTTGAAAAGACAAGTTTAAAAAAGGAAATGCAAATGGAATAAGGAATATTATTTTTAAATGTTTGATAAGGAACGGTTTTTATAATCAGAGTTGTGGTTTTAAAATTTCCATTTTGATTTGGAAATAAGTTTTTAAAATCCGGTATTTAATAATAGATTAATAAACACAATTCATAATTCCTCTCTAATAATTCCATATAAAATGTGCATAAAGGAGAAAGTTCTTTTCAAATTGGAATTATTAATTGCATGATATAGATAGTAAATTTCAAATGGCTGGTTTTCTTTTTCAGTGACTCTCGAGGTTTTACATACAGTTTAGGATGCATAACTGAAAGTTAACTTAAAGAAACTACAGAAAAAACACATATCCTCCATCTTGATATCTAAAACATGGAAGATGCTTTCTTCACCCTCCTATTTACTTTTGATATGTCACGGGAAAAAAAAATCATAGCCAATAAATTCCTCAGCTCTTAAGGTCAAACAGTTGTTTTTACTCTAAGCTCTAAAAGGTTCAGCTGCAGACTGTGGCAGAGGAGAAGAGAAGTGGCAGATGTTCTTCAGTGCACAGCATGCTTGTATGTGTGAACTGCTTACTGTAAGTGGGATTTGAAGAATTGGCACAGTCATCTGAGCAGCACGCCGCATCTTTTGCAAACAAATGATGGCGCAGCACCTCAAAGTGAGATTGATATCTCTTTCTGAACTTCACAGGGAATAATCTGAATACGGATAGAGCTTCCACACTCCCAAGGGATCCAAGGGGCACAGCTTTTCTTCTCTTCACTCCATCTCTACACCAACAATAACAAGCGAAAAATGACTTGGGAACATATTTGATGCTTAATATTCACTCATATATCATATGTCTACTGGCAGTTAAAATGTTGGGCCTAGAATCCACTGTCTAAAATTGAGTCTAGAATTAAAATAGAAACAATCTTCTTTTTTTTTTTTGCAAAATGGAGGCAGAGCCATACATCTCACTTAGTGACTGAAAACTTTTCAGTTTTTACAAAGGGTCTTCAACAGAATAGAGCCAGTAAATAGGTCAAGGATGGATGTATGTAGGCTAAAGAAAGGCTTGAAACATGGTAGAGAGTATATTCCTAAAACAAAGTGTTAATGTGTCAGGGATGATTCAAAAGCAACATGGAGTGGAAAAGAGGATTTGTTTAAATTTTATATTTGATTCATAAAATAGAAAAAAAAAAACTATACATCATCTTAAAAACATTTGAACCCTTGACTTTTTCACATCTAGTTGTGTTACAAACAAAGATCTCAATGTATTATGTTGGAAATTTACTGTAAGTGACAGATAATCAAAAACAGTTCACTAATAAAATCCAAAATATGTGGCCTACCAATAAATTGACCCCTTTTGCTCTCTTTAACGTACATCAAATCAAATGCAATGTTTGCGTCCAGTAATTACCGCCTAACAAAAATAGTTATTTCTGTTTAATTTGTTGACACGCCATTGCTACCTGTTCAAGGAAATCATTAATATTCCTGTTGTCCCAAACCATGTAGTGGACACACTTACATGTGGGAGAAGGTGCTATGGTCAGATAAGTCTAAAACAGAAACTTTGGCTTTATGTGAAAAGACGGAGACACACAATGCGAACAGCAAAAACACGGTGGTGGCAGCATCATGTTGGGGGGCATGACCACAGCAGGCACAGGGAATCTAGGGTTTTTTCAATGGAAAAGCATGTCACACATGTTAGATTTTTAGTTGCAAAACTACTGAAAATCATATATTGTTTATGCAACACAACCATTCACTGAGATTTTTAAAATTGCAATCTCAAATAGAGAATATTATGAGCAAATATAAAAATTCTCATCCCTGACGCAGCTCAAAGCATATAAATACCTCGATTAAAACAAGCATAAATAAACACAAAAAACTTTTTAAATACCAAGATCGAGGCTATCTGAACAAGTCTCGAATCATACAAGATTGGAATGTGTCAAAGTTAAAATGACACTGCAATTTATTCTTTATAAATTACAATTATCAGTGATTTGACTTTCATTGTCATGGTTGAAGATCATAACTCAAAGAAAATCATAGCCTTATTGCACCAAAATAATATTTACTTGTAAATGAAACCTCATAAGGTTTCAAAATGTATTTATCTTTGTAGTCAAACTGTATCACTATGCTTCCTTCATGGCTTTAATCACATGTACAGCTGAGGCTAAAACCCTCTTGAACCCTTTTAATCCCTCCCCTCTCCAACCTACTCCATAATGATCTCTCCCTGAAAGGTAAATCAATTATATAACCGCAACAAAGGAACCGTTTTGTCATAAAATGGTAATTAGTTTGGGTCCTGACCTCCCTTTTGGCGCCCCGACTCCCCCAGCTGAGGACCGGGGCAGGTCCGCGATCCACACTTAACGATAGAAAGGCGTAACACACTGGCTCTGCATTGTAGGGCTTTGTCTTCATTCACGGGGAGATGAAGTTCTCGTCGCTGCGTTTATCAATCATGGAGGGGCTCCAGCTGTTCAAGGCGCTTCGGCCTGATTTCAACAGCCGGCTTTACAAATTGTCTGAGAATAGCAAGAAAAGGAAACCCCCACTTTACACACACATCCACAAACACACACACACCGAGATATATACATATATATATATATATATAT
>JAUZNJ010037024.1:0-11622 GCA_034780135.1 Jordanella pulchra
GAATGAAGGAAGGAAGGAAGGAAGGAACGAAGGAAGGAAGGAAGGAAGGAATGAAGGAAGGAAGGAAGGAAGGAAGGAAGGAAGGAAAGATAATTCATAATATGCAATCACATATTCAGTTATAGAGAATCTAATCAGTATCAATGATTATATGTTTCCCTATTGTGAACATGCATGATGTTTTTTTCTTTCTGCTTCAGTTAATGAATTTTTCATCCATCCTCATTCTTTCTGCTTCAGTTAATGAATTTTTCTTCCATCCTCATTTTAACCGGTTTTATCTGGTTACCTTGAATAAACAGAAGCAATCTGACAAACTGAATCAATTCAATTACAATAAATATCACAAAATTATTTTAGCTAGAAATTCAAGATGCTGGTAATAATTATATTGACCAGATATGGGGCTGCATGAGAAAATTACATTACCATCGACAAGCAAGCCTTTCCTTCAACAATATGACGTACCTTGTACCCTCCATGCATGTGTCGCACCTTCTCACGGTGACCCAGCCAGTGACAAATAACTGGTATCTGAACTATTGTACACTTTAAGTCTGTTTAGGTCAAAGGGTAAAGGCAAATTATTGAATAATGGTATCAGATGAAGGAACAAGTCAGGACAGAGAAGTTATGGCTGAAACTAAAAATCAAAGGAAATAGCTTGTTAACAGCAAGACAACATAAATGTGGTTCTTCAGACCTGCTTTTAAATATAGGAGACTTGTCTTTTCAAGCCACTGTTCCAAAATTGTGTTCTTAACCTTCCTTTGTCCCTTCATTTTACTAAGTCTGTTAGTTGTTTCAAATAGCACTTGAATACATTTCTATGTATGTGAGCTTTAGGTTAACTTGCCTTTATTTATTTTTAATGCTTTTTATTATCGTATTTCATTTTATTTGTGTTTACTCTTTTTGATTTCTTTTGTAAGAAATAAGAAATCACTTTGTGATTGTATCTGTGGAGGGTGTTGTATAAATAGTATAATATATATAGGTTTCCCCTTATTTTTCACAGGGAAAAAAAAACAAAAAAATATGGATGACTCAGGCAGGAGAACAGACAGAAGAGAAGAATCTGCTGAGGAAAATAACAGGCTTTTAACAGCTGGCAGGTCTGATAAGTAGCACTAGAACCAGGTTTGATAATACAGAGGAATGCAGTTCAGCTAGGGAACAGGCAGATCAACAAGACTGACAAAAGGGGACTAGTAAACTCAGAGGGAGTGGAACCAGAACACAGAAGGATTTACTCAGGAAAAAATACTAAAGAAAAGCAACAAAAACTAAAATAAGTTGTATCAGAATTCACACAAATTAGAACAGAAACAAATTTTCAACACACTTACAATTATAAACAAGCCAAAGTAATATCAATGCAAAACAAGTAAAAACCATTAGATACACAAATACGGATCATGACATTGCTTATATCATGATCTATATTCAAAAATCCAAATTTACTGTGTCATAAATCAATTCAAACATCATTACAAAAGGCTTTGACACAATATAACTTTAGTAAAGCCTTTCTTTTAACTGTACTACTGGGTTGGTAGTAGTACAAGCGAGTGTAACATAATAGTAAGGATTTATGCAAGGCATCAGTTCATTTTTGTCTCTGGGTAGTGCTTTGTTCTAATTAAATGCATTAGGTCTGGGCTGCAACAAGAGAATCATTGAACATACAGACACATTTAAGAAGCTCATCAGTCCTGTTTCTTTCTTTCTGCAGATCTCTTTGGATGAAAAAAATATGAAAAATCCTTTGGAAGAATTGAGGTGTAAATGTAAAATAAATACGGGTCTGCCATAGAACAGAGGGGCAGGCATTGCACACTTATGGAATTACATGAGCCTATTGTAAGGATGCGGTTACACTATCATATGTTTAATAAGCTTAATTTAGTTGTTCCCTACTTTACCAACAGGGGAATGCTGGAATCAATTAAACGTAGTCAGGACCTTAAGTTGCTAAAACCTCCACAAAGATAGAAGTATTATAGCTGACACTGAAATAACCACGACATAAGAAATTCTGTATATAGCAGATAAAAAGTTCAAAATTACGACTGCTCTATGTATGCTCACAAAGGCAGCTGTTTTCACAATTCATTGTGTTGAATGAGATCTCTTCCATTCTCCATGACACTATGAACCACTGTATTCCCTAAATAACTATTTTGTTCCTTTTTCTGCACTGTGTGATGTGACAGTGTGGGGTCCTGTCACTATGCCTCCAATAGATCATGCGCCTTGGCTTCTTGGCCAAGGGGATATCCCTTTGGCTGATCCGGGAGTCTTGGGATCAAATCCCGCCTGGGCCTGTAGTGTGCACCTTGCCACATGTGATGCTAGAACAGTTGCCAGCTCACCCTGCTGCATTTGCTGTGAATGTTTTGGAAACTATCAATGGGTTTTGGTACAGTAATATAGTGTCAGGGCAGAGTTTTAGCTAAAGTTATCATAAACATATAATGTATGCTATTAGTTCAAGGCATTTACATGTTACTTATTTATTCATTACCAAAGCACTTTTGATGTATTAACCCCTAATGAACTAACAGATGATCTGTAAGGTTAGAGTGTGTATTTGTCATTTCTGATAAAATCAATGAATTTCATTGCAGTCTTTCTTCTTGATTCCAACCACTTGTGTGTGTATCACAAAGAGTTTGAACTGATAATGTTAAAGCAGTTGTCTTATATTAATCTTTCCACTATTAATTATTCCAGTCAGTGCCAACAGTTTTTATATATGTCAGTATTCCTCAGATAAGATTAAAAAAACTGTAAATAAAGCTTTATAATCGAAACACTGAATGCATTAGATGGATTTTATTTATTTATAAATGTGAAAATTAGTCTTCATATGTTGAAAATAGGATTTTAATTTTACTGACAAAAATCAGTTTTTCTCACAATCTCTGTTCATCTGTTGGAAAGGCAATACAATGGGCCTCTTACCTTGATCACCAGCTTCAGTAACCACTGCAGACAGAAGCTTAGCATGAAGGTGTCCCAAATCTAAAATTCAACAGAAGCTTTTCCTCTTTTCAAACTGTGACAAATTGTGTAACAGATTGTTTGTTTTCACTGAAGGATGTGAAAAAACACTAGGTGCAAGGTATGAGCTCTTGATTTATAGCAATCTCCAGAGGAGCCTTTACAGGTTCTGACAGGTAAAAAGAGAGACCAGATTTAGAGTTATAATTTGCTTGTGTATTTTCCCTTTACTGTGATAATCCAGAAGCCGTGAACTCCAAAGAACACAAACATCCATGCACACAGAGATTTTACTTTTAAAAAGAAAAAAACAAGAATTTAAAAAAGAAATCAAGTGCAAAATGTTCACTTAATTTTTACCAAGACTTTATCAAGGTTACTAAGCAGGTTAAACTATCCCGCAGCCTTTTTCTTTATTGTTGGAAATTAGTTTTGTTAACACTAAATAACACAAGATGGGTAAAATGCAAGATGCAGCAAACACAAATTGAAGCTGGTTCAAAAAGGTGGAGTGCATGAAGCGCAGAACATTACAAACACGAGCACTCTGCATACTTACCCAATCAGTCAACGTCTTCTTCCTTTCTACTCCAAAGCCCGTCACCCCAATTCATGGCATATTCATCTCAGCAATCAGTTTGCACTTTATACTCTCTCCAAGAGCTGTATTTAGCAAAAGAAAAAAAGACTGCTTTCTAGACCAAGAAGAACAAAATTAAAACTGAAGAGAGACTGATATTTTCAGGGTTTCTTCTGTTTTTATCATCCCTTTGTAGAAATTGCAAGTATGAATCTAGTTTGAAACATGATATCTGCAGTTTTGTTTCTCTACTCAGAAATTCATTTATGCAGAAAAAAAAAACATTCAGAGATCATAGTTTACAGTATACACATGTCAGGCCACTGGGAATAAAAGAATATCTCCTTAACATGCCACTTGTTAGTGGTTGGTTCTTCTTAAGCAACAAGGGAACATTTTGTTCTCTAAATTGATGTGGCCCGACCAAATAAGTGAGCTATAAAAGCTCAAACTGCTGACAAAGTGAATAATGGTTCTGATAGAAAGGTGTCAGAATACATAACGCGCAATTTACTGGACATCCGAGCATAAAAACTTGACTATAGAACAAAGAACGATAGTGGCCTGGTCTGATTGATCTCTTTTTCTTTTAATACATGTATGAGTCCTATACATGTTCCTTTGTCCCACCCACTGTAGGTATGCTGAGGCTTGTGACATTTCTGCAGAGGTCATGAGGTGAGATGAAGTGAAAAACAAGTTCTGCATAAGGATGATGTCTTTCCAACTGGAAGCTAAGAAAATCTGGCTTTGCATTACTGTCACATTCTGGCCCATATCCATACTTCCTTCCATGGATAATAAAAGTATCCAAAGTGGTGCCTCAGTTAACTTTTAAGCAAAACTAAGGAGCAATTTTTCCATAAAAATAATCACCTAACTCCCTGTGATGGTAATCTAAGTATTCATGAGGTGATTGAGTGACCTTTCATCTCCCACTTCTGTCTCTGGCAGGAAAACCAAACCTACAGCCATAGAAATTGCAACAAATGTGTTTAAAGGCTTTTGACATCTATCCACTTGGAGCTCCACAAATTCTTAAAGGTATGACTTCCAGTTGCACTGTTTCTCTTGATTCCTGAAAGAATCCATTTCACTAGGTTTTCAGAATGCTTCTAAGCAGAAAAAAGTATAATCATGGATAGGTTTCAAACTGGACAATGTAATATCAGTCTCTGACATCTCACCATGTTTAGCTTTTGCTCAAAAGCTTTTTTAAATAGCCTCTTCATAAATGAGCTCTAGATGTTGTTATATATCATCTCAACTAAACAAACATTTAGGCGAAATCCAGTTAACTTTCTACTAGTGATATGGTTTGCAGTAAACATTGCAACACAGAGCCTTGAATTACCCTGGGATAATGTTGTTCTGTAGTAAAGACTGTATATTTTTCAACTAGATTTGAATTTTTTTGGAAAAGAAATTCCTAGAGTAAGAAAGCTTTTACATTATATTGTCCAGTTGCTGTTGATGATTACAGTCTTCTTTTGCGCCTAGATGAGTAGATGCTTGGTAAATTGAGAGGAAATTGATACTTTGGCTGTCTATTAGCTCATTCATCCTGATTGTAAATAAGTCACCTTAAAGCTACTGTGCTAACTGCCTTGTATTTTTTATTCCTTATTTATTATCTTTAATTTTGTGTGATTTTTTTTTTGCTTGTCTATCCTTAATGCACCTTTTCCTCCCTGTTTGCACCTTCTTATCTACTTTGCCATTATGTGACATGTGAATTTCTCCGCTGTGAGATCAATAAAACTCATCTAATTGGGTTCAACAACAGTTGTAAAAACGGTCAGTTGTAAACTAGATATAGAGTCAAGGCTAGCTTTCTTTGCTTTCTGATTCCACTGCTTATAGTTTTGTGGTAGTAGTTTATAAATACTTCCATTCGTGTGGATACACCTAATTTTTACTATGGGGCCTTACAGTAATTGCAGTGAAGGAGTAAATATATTTGAATTCCTCCCCAGGATCCAGGGTTAGCGTTGGAGGTGATATTTCTTTAAATAAAACCAACCAACCTGGCGGCTGTTTCTTTTCACTGGCATCAAAAGACATGCCTGTCACTGTACTACTCATAGGTGATCATAGAACACTTTTGGATTCTGGAGGTTTACAAAATGGCAGAGTCAGCAGAAAAATGGAAAAGGAAACCCTTGTACAAGGAGGAAAGGAGGGAGAAAACCTCAAATAAGATTAAAGCTTGCACAAGTGTATTTTTGGGCAACTCATTTATTCTGTGATAAGACCTCAGACAAAAAGGAAAATAATAAAAAAAAAATGATGCAGAACTAGCAATGTAGTTATTGGACTTGTAAGTACCATACTAACCCCTATTAGTGTGACAAGTGTGGCTTTAGAGTGAATAAGTAGTGCCACTATAAAAAACGGAGGTGCTGTAGGGGTGGGGGTGTGGTGTTTACAAGGTTGCTATTTTCCAAGACTCCTGTAGGGAGAGTGCCATTTGATAACAACTTAGTGCTATCCTAAATACCAATGTTTGAAATCAACCCTTCATTTTGTCTATTTTTCACAAGCCTAATCTAAAAGGTTTTGCAGTTTTGTTGTCATTGTACGTGGCAATGTTGTAGAGACATTTAGATTGGTTTATTTTTTCAGATTTTTTTTCTGATTTAGGTTTTTTTACTGTGTAAATATATTTTACTCTACACTTATCAAAGTTGTAGCACAATTATCCAACTAATATATTGCTTACTTTTTCTATACATCTTAATAAAAAGTGGAACAAAGCTTTTTTTTCTCTTTGAAATACTCTAAACCTCATTTATCAAACCTGAATCCAAGTGTTTTTTGAAAGTAGAACACAGTTTATATCCCCAGAGGTGTCGTGTTTGCTCTCTCGCTGATCACCATCGCACTCCCATTACTCATAACAGCATGCCAGACTGGCATCTGTTGAGTGGGAGCCCCACTTCTACAAGTTTAGAGAGGCCTGTATGCCTTTATAGTGGCCTTGAACTGTAAAGCAGGGAGCATGTTTTATTCAGATTTCAGACTGACTTGGAATCGGGTTCCCTTTACGTCCATCTGCAGCAGAGAGATAGCCAGCGATTGATGCACAATCAAGGGAGGAGGGTTTCAGTAAAGTGGAAATCATTTCTCTTTCTATACCTGACTGTCTTTCGGTCTCTTTTCCTTCTGCTTTATTGCTTAAAAAATCTGTCATGCCTCACCCAATTGTCTGCCTAGCCTTATCTCTGTTTCCTTTTCTTATGCACACAGACACAGACGGTTCAGGATGATTTGGGTTACTTAAGGAAAGCCCAATGAAAGATATCTAAAGAGTCGGTTACCGAAGAAGGAAACAGAATAAAAGTGGGGGTAGGGGAGTCAAATGGAAATGGATGAATAGGCAGAGAGGGCAAAGGTTTTGCACAAAGAGGAAGAGAGTGCAGTTGTCCTCAGGGACATAATTAGGCCGAAGGAGGGTAATCATTGGACATGAAATAAAAGCTCTCACCTTAAGTTAACACATAACCTCATTCCTTTCTCTGTCTGGAGGATGGAGGATCCCATAATCGTGTCTGTGCTGTCATGTCGTTTTGAAAGACCTTGTGGAGGGGGATCCGACAAGGCACCATGAGGTGAAAAGCCACTAAAGGTTCAGAACTTCCCTCAGACTTCCTTTCTGAGGTGCTCTAAGATGGAGCCGGTATTCCTAATGAACTGAAAAGCAAGAGAGGTAGAGTGACTATGGGTAAGATACTATCAGAAAAATGTATCTCTACCACTCATCCATGTCTGACTGCTATACCCATTCAGAGCTTCTATGGATTCCACTAAACCATTCATTTTTACAGGGTAAAATAATTATTAAAAAGGAACATAAGGATATCAGACAGAGCTTGGTTATTTAGGGCTTTATAAGTGAGAAGTAGGATTTTAAATTCTATTCTAGATTTCACAGGAAGCCAATGAAGAGAAGATATGATAAATATGATCTCTGTTCTTAATTTTCATCATCCGGCAGCATTTTTGGCTCATCTGAAGGCTTTTAACTACAGTTTGTGGACTTCCTGATTGTAAAGCTTTACAATAGTACAACCTTCAAGTAACAAATGCATGAACTAGTTTCAGCATCACCCCTGGACAGGATATTTCCAATTTTTGCAATACTCTTAAATTTTTTTTTAATTATTTGATATGGGATTTGAATGGCAAGTCCTAATCAAAAATAACACCAAGGGTTTTTACTTTATTATCTGAGATCAATTTGACCCCATCCAGTTGAAGTGATTGACTACTCAGTTTATTTCCCACAGACTCTGGTTCAAAGACAATAACTTCTGTTTTGTCTGCATTCACAAGCAGAAAGTTATGAGTCATCCAGGTTTTTATGTCTTCAAGACAAGCCTCTAGTCTATGTAATGGGTTAGTTTCATCTGGATTTATAGACAGATATAGCTGAGTATCATCAGCATAACAGTGGAAATTAATCAATTACCAACTGGGAGCATATATATAGTAAAGAGAATTGGACCTAGCACTGATCCCTGTGGTACTCCACAGGTAACCTGGACGATGAGGAAGATTTATCATTGCCATGGACAAATTGAAATCTGTCAGATAAATATGATTTAAAGCAGCATAATTTCAAAAAGAATATTATGATCAACTGTATCAAATGCAGCACTGAGATCTAACAGGACAAGTACAGAGTCCATTATCCATTAGCCATGAGAATATCATTACTGACTTTCAACAGCGCTGTTTCAATGCTATGATGAGCTCTAAAACCTGACGGAAACTCTTTAAAAAGTTTGCTTTGGTGTAAGTTGTCACACACTTGTTAAGCCAATTTTCTCTCAGGAATTTTAGATAGGAAAGGAAGATTCGATATAGGTCTATAATTTACCAAGTTACTTGGGTCAAGAGACAATTTCTTAAGTAAAGTTTTAATTACAGCTACCTTAAAGGCCTGAGGTACATATCCCTGTAGCAGGGATAGATTAATCATATCTAAAATGGAGGAGGAAATCAGAGGGAATACTTCCTTGAATAACTTTGTTGGAACTGGATTTAACATACAAGTTGAAGGCTTGGATGAAGATATTAGTTTTGCTAACTATGAAAGTGCAACTGGTTCAAAACAGTCTCAATTAAACAGATTTTTTTTAAAGAGGCTATGTTGTCTAAGGCAGTAACCCTATCAACAAAATTGTCAACTTGTGAGGGGGAATGAACTGAATGTTTGTCCTCTGTAGTATTGTTCAATACAGAGAAGATAAAAAGTGAAAAAGATTCTCTAAAATTTACAACTGCATTATCTGGTAATGATCTGTTTAAGTGAAACCTTTCTCTTAGGGTGGATGATTCTGTTAAAGTAATTAGTTAAAGCTATTAAAACTCTGACTTTGTGATATTAAATCAACAGTATCATGAACACATGACAAAAAGAAGAAAGGTATGAAGCTTGAATGTTGCTTTAAGCTCCTCTTGAATTAATGGCAAAAATCAACCCTGTATTAGAATTTCAGCGATTTCCTTGAATTGTTGTCTTTATTACATTTTGTTGTGAAACATCAGTTTTTCTTCCTAAACGTTGCATATACCTCTTAGAAGAGAAAACGGCACATGTAACAATTTTGATGTTTATTTTCATGTTCTTTTCAGCCGCTTCAGATGTTATCATTCCATTAAATGGCCATTATTAGCGGTTATCTGTCCCATAGATTGGCTCCACAATTGTGCCTCCTACCTACTAGTAGGTTCAGTAGATTATTATCACCCAATGAATCCTAACACAAAGGTAATTCATCATTTGCCTGTGGAATTAAATCAATTCTATCTATTTATGTGCAATCTGAACATAATTTTAGTAGTTCTTTATGTATTGTAAACAAATTTATCTGCAACTCGCTCATATTGAATAAACCAAAAACATAAAATCTGTCAACATCCTGTCAACTAAGTTGTTTTTAAAGACCCCATATGCCGTTACATGTGAAATTTATTCCAAGAAAAGGTTTAAAACGCAGTTACTTACACAAAGTAGGTGCATTAAAAGTAGGTAAATTATAAATAAAATTTTTATCAACAATAAGCCACATATTACTATCAGCCATAAGAAACCTACTAGAAGGTAGAGGAGGCACATTTTGAAGCCAATCTATGGGACTGATAACACATTTAAAACAGGTGGTTTGTTGACTTTATTTGAATTTAAGAGATTTCTTACATATTTTTGTAAAAACTTTAAGCTTTGCCACACTGCCATGTAAACTTTTCTAGAACAGCCACTGTCCACGACCTACGTCTGGTCAGTTAAATGTCATATCTGTTTTGTTGCCTAATAACAAAGCTTAGCTTAGTTTTGCTCTGTTTTATGTTTAAGGGAAATTTGGACTGCTGTAAAGTGAATCCCTTAATCACATGACTCATTCAGTGAAAATCTGACCCTATCAAGTTACAAAGGTGAGATTTGATAAGAGCAGCCGTCACAGAGCTTCAATACGTACCAAGTGCTTCATACTGACCTATAAAAAATCCTTAAATATATCTCAAATGAAACTAATGCGCTAATGCTATAAGCTATATGGCAGAATAGCAGTCATATCTACTTTACAGCAAAGAAATTATACATTTAGTCTTATGCACCCTATTCTATATTTAGATTAGATCTTAAATTGCATTTTGTTTAATAACCTCACACTTAAAAACTGAACATTTCGAATGCATCACCATCCCCAGAATTAATATAGCATTCAAGAGGATGATCAGTGTATATAAACAACTGAACAGCATATAGAAAGACCGCGATTAAGTTTTAAATCTGCTGCCGCTTGATTCCCAGCGCTTCCCTGTGGTTTGCTTGCATGCTGTGTTTGAGCCATTTGCCAGCTCATTGGGCCTGGTTTTGGATCTGTTCATCACGGCCATGTTGGAGAATGCATGATATCTTACATATTTGCATTATGAAGATATATTTATTTTTTTTACTCAAAATTAAAATTGTGGTTGTTAAGGGGATCATTTAGGTTTAATCATGCATGTATCTGTGATTAGTCCGCCAGGTATCTGAAACAAGCTGCTGGTGACCTGAATATTCTATGCTTTTAGGGTCAACACAGCAGGGAATGTGAAAAAGCGACAGAGATTCTGTTCAACCAGTGTTCTGTGTCTCTTGACTGCAAGATTTGGCCTGCAGTAACCAAAGCCCACTTTCTTTTTTCCCCTCTTATCACTCCATCACCATGTTTTGGTTCTTTGTCTCCTTTCTTCAAATGCCTCTCTTCTGCCAGTCCCTCATGCTATCTTACCCCCACTACCTCCCACCCGCTGACTTGGTGTCCCTTGGCTGCAAAGCATCTTTCTCTCCTCTTCCCGTAAAATACAATATTTATCTCAGTGTGTTTGAGTTCACTCACCCTTATCATTGGGTGTGCTCCCAGTGGCTCTGAGGTGGATTAGTCCAGGACTCATTGACATTACATTGGCCATGAAATATGCATATCACGATCAAAGGGGGTGACAAGAGAGGCGGCATCTCTACAAGAGCATGCAACCTGGAGCTGACGGGCTCCTTGAAGCTAAGTTTCTGTGAATTGCATTGTGCAAAGCCCAACATTAAAAATAAATCATATATATATATACAACGTTATTCAAGGATGGAGTGGAATTTAATGGCATTGATCATTTATAACAGAACTCAGCAGGGGATAAATAGCATCTTCTTTTAACCTGAGGCTCTAGATGAAAAGCCTGCCAGCTCATTCATATCCCACATCAAACACCTGACCGAATGCATAATACATTTTGGGGGGGTTGGAATGATATAAGTTGTAAACCAGCAGTATTGCAAACCACACAAAATCCAAATATACACAAGGCCTATGAAAATACAGCCCTAATGCAGATACTCATATCCCTTCCAACTGTTTATAAAGCTTCAATAATATATTTGCATGAATTTAATTTGAAGTGACAGACCAAAGTCTGGGGTCTAAATGACCGTTTTGGACTAATTGTGAATTTATCCTTATATTTTCACCATAAAAACTATTTACCTT
>JAUZNJ010037025.1:0-11622 GCA_034780135.1 Jordanella pulchra
GTTAAATTACTTTGGACCTCAAATTGAAAGATACTGCTGATTTAAGTTTGGAACATTTCCATTTATTTCTGAAGATAATCACTCAGCTATGCAAAACATGAAGGGGTGCCAATAATGGTGAGCAGGACTGTATATGTTATATCTACTGCTGTGAAAAGATTTAAATTCCTTTGTAATATTTTTAGTGCATTAACCACTTGTATCTAATTTAGAAGATTTTTGCTGCAAATGACCCTGGGGCCGAACTTTTAACACAGCTGGTCAAAAAGTCTAGTCAGTGTAAATGGGAGTAAACAGCAAACTTCTACGCTGGTGTTTCATAATTTCACCATATTTCATCTTTTTTTCTACTCCTCTCTAATTTGAGGCCTTCCATTTGAGCTAAATTTGTTTTTGAACTGTTGCTCTGCCTCCTTCTGCATGTAAATTAACCTTCGCTTCTTTGTAAGAAAAGTGCAGATGTTGCATAGATCTCAGCAGAAACCATAGGAGGTGCAGTATCAAATCTGAGATTTCTGAATTTATTTCTAATATGATCAGACAATCTTTTTCTTTCCTTGTGTATGTGATGTGGTTTTTACTACCCCAAATGCAGCTGCTTCAGTAAATGCTGTAGACAACATTTTAATTGGGAAGCACACCAGGAAACAGAGATGTTTAGGGACTTTGGTGCTCACACCAATTAGTAACTCCTTCCCCTTTCCTCTCATGTGACCTTTCCTGAAAGAAAGCAAAGACTTAAATCAATGGTTTACAAATTATAGACGATCTACCCAAACTATCCTACAGATAATATGCACCTAAAGGTCATCCACTTTTTAAAAAAATCTAATCATTTAGTTAGTTGCATTAATGATTTATTTGTCAGGGACCATGTAGGACCTAAAGAAATTATCTAACTCGTAAACTGAGTATAAATGCTTGAGTCTTATAAAATTTGAAAGTTTATTGCAAAATATTAGAGAACATTCAACTGAGGACATCTCTGTCTTTTAATCAGAGTTGATCTTTTGATTATGTAGCATTTTTTCTTTTACTTGATATTCATGCATCACTTTATGATGTTTTAGACAATATTCTCCCAATTAAATACATTCAGGTTTGATGTCATGTGGTAAAAAAAAAACTGAATTGAAGTTAAATATTATTGCATACCTTTAAAAAAATGTTCTTGTCAGTGTGGTAAAGAAGAAATGTCCTTCTGTTTCAGCCTCTGTCCTTACATTGTACCCTGCAAATGGTTTCAGTTATCTCTGAACCTCAAGAAATAACCCATAAATCTGAGTAAAAGCCAAAAGACTTCTGCTCTCATTCAACAGAACCTGTGGACTGTAAAATGGAGCATTATCTTTCCTCTTTATGACAAAAAGCAACAGCACAAATTCCCCCTGATTTCTCTGAATAACGAGTCGGCAGCCTCGAGCGATTTACTGCAGCTAGAATTCATCACTTGCTTCTGAGAACTCAGATGCAGCAGTAATTTGACCGTAATGAAAAAGACTGTCATTGCCTGAGTTACCTTGAATTCAGGCACATTGAATGCAATCTATTTAAGACTAGAAACCTGGCTACTTCTGCATAAATTTGAAAGCCTAATTAGGCTTTGGTGATTAGCTCTCCTCTCTTGCTTTTATTCCTTTCTCTTTTAATCCCAGCCCACCCATACACCTACACTCTGGCGCAGCTAAGTCATTAACGGCAATTCTCCCAGGGGAACAGAGGCTACCTGCGTCAAACAAACTAAACATCTGCAGCCCAAACTCCTGGGATCGGCAGAGTATGAAGTCAACAGATGTGTGCTATCAGAAATATATTTTGAATCAGTTGTTTTCCTCTCGGCTCCTGGCCTCATGTTAGCTGATATTATTTGGTTATTTTGGTTATGTCTGAGTAAAAGATATATATGGTACAAGCATTGCCGCCATGTTTTCTATATTATAAAGACCTAAAATAATATAATCTCTTATTTGAAATCTCTTTTTTTTCTTGCAGTCTGACCTCTGTCAGTCTGATCTCATCACAATATTTTTCAGTTTTAGTTCAGCTGAACCAAATTATATCTGTTTGCTAAATGTGAGAATATTCAGAGACAGATTTTTTTTTTTTAGAAGTGTTTTCAAAAATGTCCTAAAATGTGGAAGTTTCAATAAGTTTACTCGGTGTTTGGTAAAGCTGCTCATGAAACAACCCCCAGGAAAAAAAATAAAAAATAAAATAAAAAAATTGGTGCTAATTGTGCATGGAACTCAACTCAGGAGTTTATGATGACCAATGCTTAACATGACCTTTGCTATCCGTAGCCTATGTATCACCAGAAACTATTTGGGATTATTAGGGTCATTGTCTGTATAGATGATCTATTTTGTGTCTAAGTTTTAACTTCTTGACTAGTGTATTAATATGTTGTTTCTACATAATGTACTCTAATTATGATACCGTCTGTTTTGTGAAATGCATCAGTTTCTGCTTCAGCTAAATTCCTGTTAATGTCACAGGGAAGGAGTCTGTCAAAAGTGTTGCCTTAAAGGTACAAAGTCATGTGTTATACCTTTACCAAAAACGCCTCAAGCAAAAATGACAAATACAACGACAGCAGGATGCTGTCCTAAAACATTGGGCAGCCAGAGTGAACTAATGGTGTATGCATTTAAAAAATGTCAAAAATGTTCCTTTAAAACATAAAGAATCTAGTATAAGCTTACAAAACCATGACATCAACACCTCATCTTTCTCCAGTCTCCTAAAGATGTAGTTTTCTGTAAATACATTTCTGATTTTGAAAAAGGCATGAGAAATATTTTTGTATTTTCAGTTTTAACATTTAGCAAATATGGCTGCTGGTAATCTGAGGAATCTGAATCATTTTATTTAAATTTGTGTGATTAAATGTTCAAGGATGAGAAAAAGATTGATTTTTTTTTTTGTATCAGCTGTACATACCTTCTTTCTCTCTTCCATCTAGACCTGGTGTGATCTTCTGTTATATTTGGACATGTTATCAAATGGAGCTAAACTGGAGCCATAAAGTTTGTTATAAAAAAGGGAAAAAGAAATTTGTTTAAAAAAATGCAACCTGAAAAGAGTGTATTAAAAAAAAGATTATATTATTAAAAAGATTAAAAAAAGATTTATTCCTGGAAAAAAGCCTGTTCAGAAAAAATGATTTTAATCTTAAAGGTCACTTGAAACATATTTTCAGGTTCAAATGTTTTTCTCTTGAACAAACTTTATTTTTCTAGGTATATATTTTTTTATAATTTTGAGCAAACTTTTTTAAGGCTTGAATTTTTTTATTTATTTTTTGTTCAACTTTATGCATAATTTGTATTTTATACATATTAAAACAATGAAATGGAGCAAAGCATCCTCGTAGTCTAAGTGAAGTTATATGTTTTACTGATTCTAAAAATGAATCTAGCATGGAGTCAGGTCAGCAGCCAGAAAATAAGAAGGAGATTTATTTCTATTTGACATCAAGAAAGAATGTCCTCCACCACCAGAGAGTTTAAGCAATCACATCACATTATATTTCCACAGAAAACTACATCACAGTGCTTCCAGAATGCCATCCCCGCTTGAACAGAGCTGTTGTTTTTCATGTATTGAAGATTCATCATTCAGTCCAAATCAATTCTTTTCAGTCCCAAGCAACCTCTGGCCTTCTTTTGTTTAAAAAGTCAAAGGCAATTTGATTATAAATCGCTATGTAAACATTCCCCTCTGCCTCTTTGTAGACTTTACCAGCACTAATGTTCTTTGATCGCCGATTCAAGGTTGCAGCTTCAGCTCATTGTGAAGACAGAAAGAAAAGAGACAGACAGGAGGATTGTAGGAGAACAGAAGGAGAGAAATAATGTGATGACAGAGATAACAAAGACGTCAGAGTGTTTTTGATACTCTGCAGAAGTGGCAGCAGCCGGTGAGCCAGAAGTGACAGTCTGCATTCTGTCTTCCTGTTACTGAACAACGGTGAAGGCTGCTTTCATCCTACACAGCACCGACCTGTCACGCTTCAGGTTCATTTTGAGGACGCAACGCATCCTTAGAGGGTCAAAGAAAACGATATGGTTAAACAAATGTCCTGAAACCCATCTGCCAACAACCAGTTGACCTTGTTTGCACATGTGTTTTATTAACTTTCGTTTTATTTTACGTCAAAGCTGTGAGATGTCTCCTCACAACTGCATGTAGAAAAACACTTTTATCTGCGGGAAAATTTATTTCTCAGCTTTTTTACAACCAGACATGTTCTGTGAACACCCCTCCTCAGGCTAAATGTCAACACTGCAGACACTAGGCTGTATGCACAGTTATAAAGATAAGAAAAGGCTTACCTTGGGCTCTATAAACAGTGGAAAGGTGATGTTGCTACATCTGCTTTCACTTTCTGCTTAGGTCATGGTTGACAGACACTGTAAACTCCTGCAGTCAGTAACTAAAACAAGAGTTTCACTCTTTGTATGTAAGGCTTAGTCTAGACAGTTGGCCTTCACATTTTGCTTTATAGAGCCAAGGAGCATCAAAAGCATGAAGCTGAGATTTAAAATACCCAGACTATTTGAACACCTGTTGAATATTCCAACCACAAACTGTGCTGCATATTACTGAGGCAATATGTAAACAAAAACAAACGGTGCATTGGTTAAGCCAAGTGGCATGTGTTTGTTTTCAGATCTCTTTACTCTGATACCCTTAAAGGCAACACAATCAATCATGTAAATTCCTTTAAAATATGCAAGGTATACATGGTTTATTTTTTATAAATTTTTAATGTATTGCTTTTGAGTTTTGTATTTTACTTTGCTTTTGTGCAGTTTTACAAACTTCCACATAGTTACAGATCCCGTTAAACTGTGAATGCATTGACACTTTATGATTTTTTTATACATATTTGGGTGTGTTAATATTTTTTTCTGTCTGATTAGGTTTGAACAAATGACCCATTAAACATTTTCAGTGCAATGAAGAAATATCCTACGGTTTCTAAAATAGCTCCAGTATTCCTATGAATGTCATCATTAAGAATGCATGGCCTTATAAAGTTACTTAAATAGCAGAAACCTTTTGCATGTCAGCATAATGTGTATCTGGAATATGAAACCCGCTGGTTAAATATCTGACAGAAAGTCTTAAGATGTTTATAAATTGCTTGTAAGAAGGCCCAGACAGTCAGGAAGGGTTAGAGACAACAGAAAATGTACAGAAATCCACCGTTTTGTCATAAGTCAGTTGGTTCAAGTGGAGATTAGATCCAAAATCAGTGATACTAAGATTTATCCCTACTTTTTCACAAGCAGGCTGTGCTGTTCACCATGTAGACATCATTAATTTATCAAGTCAGATTTTAATAGCCTGCTAAGCTGCTCTAACCTAGATCCTTTTTAACTGTGCTCATAGTGATCTTTCACAGTTTGTGCCCTCTTTCCTTGTTGCCTAGAGCCACTTAGCAATGAACTTACCTTGTGTCTCTGGGGTAGTGTCTCTTCGATCCTCTCCTTCAGTGCTTGCCTGGAAACCTCAGAAGCCTCCATGGGTCCGAACCTTGAGTGGATTGTTAACTTCACCAGTCTACTTTTCAGCAACCTCTCCTTCAGAGAAGAGTCTATCTTCTCTATCAGATTCTATTCTATTTGCTGTTATCCATGTTAAATTAAGAACAAAGGCAAGAGTGGAGCTTTTCCTTGTTGATAGTTTTTCTCCATGATTCATCTAAATACTTTAGTACCCAGAAAACACATCAGTGTGCATCTCTGTAAAAATGTAGGCATGCAGGCATTAGTTAAAGTTTGAAATTATAACTGCGACTCTAGATGAAAGAAAAATTGAAGGACTTTAGAAATCTAAAGGTGAAATATTTAAGCTAAAATCTTCATCCTTGTGTTGGTAAAGTTAGGAGATCACCTGACTTGGCCACTTTACCCAAAATGATCCATAAGAAGGGAGGATGGGAAGAGAAGGGCTGCATAAATACAGTCTCAAAGGGCAAAGCAACAGAGATCACATCAAATTTAGAGATAATAAATTATAGGCTGGCTGGCAGGGAAGTGCAGGTGAGATATTTTGACTGCATAAATAAAGAAGAGTGAAGGAGAAAATAAGCTAAATAGCTTCCTTCAGAAAGAAAACAGGATAAGAATGATAAGATGTACCTTTCTGAGCTCTATAGGATTTTGTATTTTTTAAATTTCTCCCCATGTAACCAGGACACAGTGGATGGTGTCAGGACTGAAAAGGTTTCACCACACTGGTTGGTTAAATGCAGATAAAATTCAGTTTGAACTGTTGAATTTCGTTATACACTGATTACGCAGCCACTTTGAACCATTTATTAGTTGGACAATGTGAAAATTCACAACATTTTATACACAGTGGTTTGCTGAAGCTGGTTTGCACATTTATTCTTAATCGTTAGTTTTTTGCTGCTTTCTTAAAAGCCTAAAATATGATTTCAGTGAGCAACACTCTCTAAAAACAGAATTCTTGTGGTGCAGCGTTAGTGGTTAAGTGCATGACTATGTATGGAGGCCTCAGTCCTCGATGTGGCTGTTGCCGGTTCAAATCCCAGTCGACCTTTGTTGCATATCTTTCCCTCTCTCTTTCCTGTCTGCCTACTTTTGAAAATAATACAAAAAGTAAAGACCATTAGTGCCTAAAGCGTAACATTAAAACCCCCACAAAATTCGTAGGTTTTAGAAGGTGAATAATTTGGACCTCGGTCTTGTTTTTTTATATATATATCTGAGACGTTTTTCTACTCATTCGATCCACAAATAGTGTTCCTGTATCTTTCTGTAGGTTGTTGTGCTGGCAGCAGTTCCTTATATTTCTTCAACAACAAGGCTGTAGACCATTTGAGGAACTACCACTAATTTGCACTGACCCCTGGTAGTGATGAAATGCTTTGAATGGCTGGTGATACGTCACAGTCAGCAAGATCGTCTGACTTGGTTTATTGATCACATCCCTCTTCAGAGTGCAGAAAGAACCAATCAGGAGAATTACAACATCTAGAGCTGGACTTTCTGATTGAGAACTCAAGATTTAATTTTACAGTTTATCTCTTTTAGAGGCGTTCTAATATATGACTCCCCTTTAAATTTCCTGATCAATAATAACAAAAAAGAAATTTTTTCTGCAAATTATGTATGTTATAAACCTAATATACAAAAACTAATCAAACGTGAATTTGTCTTGTTTTGATGTAAAATAAAATCCAAAACGCAGACAGGAGACTGACAAGATCTTAGCAAAGTAGACGTCTAATGAAAAGAAAACAACAAATATTACAAAATCAGTTCAATGCTGTAAACCAAAATGCAAATGAGACCATTAAAGGGAAGAAATTTTAAAATACTCGTAAGGAAGAGTAATAATTATAAGCAGAAAAACCGGGAAACAACAAGATGATCTGACAAAAGTGTTAAAAAAGGGGTGGAGGATGAGTGGAGTGATAACAGATTAGCCATAAAACTGATTCCTTGCAAATGTGGTAGGAAGTGAAATCTAAAAAAGACAGAAGAAACATAAAAGAGATACTTTAAGGAAAGAGCTTTTAGGAAAAAAAGTCATATTTATTTTTCCTAAAAATATCAATGAAATCTTTGTATCATAACCTTAATATCACATATGGTTGCATATTATAAGCTGGATATTAGTGCATACAAACAGCCCAACTAATTTTACACAGTTTGCCTCTAATAACTGGTGTCTATGAAAGGACTATCAATATCCAAATATAACTCGGGTAACTATGTTCACTTTTAAAAGAAACACAGAATTAAGAGTGGATCCTGTCTGATAACATGAAGAACACTACAGGAATTAAAAGAACAGTATTTGATGTCCTGATCTAAAAAAAAAAAAAAGAACATAAATCACAATTATTAATCTGGAAAGATTAAAAAGCTGTTATCTAATCTCCAACCAGTCACAGAGAGAATTGTTTTTAACAAATAGAGGAAACGAGATCTAAAACATTACAGACCTCACGTATCAGGGTTCCCACATGGTTTATCATTTCAAAGATTCAAATCGTCATCAAAGCAATAAATCTACAGTCAAACAAGGTGGTGATAGTTTGATGGTCTGGCTCAGCATTGGTGGCACAGGCCTAGTTGCTGCAATTTAACAAGGAGGATTTTTTTCCTGGCTGTACGGTGGGGCAGTGGGTAGCGCTGTTGCCTTGCAGCAAGAAGGGGTTTGGTCCCGGCCTGGGGTCTTTCTTCATGGAGTTTGCATGTTCTACCCGTGCATGCGTGGGTTCTCTCTGGGTACTCCAGCTTCCTCTCACAGTCCAAAAACATGACTGTTAGGTTAGTTGGCATATCTCAATTGTCCCTAGGTGTGAGTGTTTGTGTGTGGATTGTTGTCTGTCTTTTGTGTGTCTATGTGTTGCTGTGCGAGAGATTGGCATCCTGCCCTGGGTGTACCCCGCCTTACACCCATAGTCTGCTGGAGACAGGCACCGGCCCAACCGTGACCCTCACGGATGAAGCGGGAGAAGATGGATGGATTTTTTTTCCTCTACCAAAGGGTTGGAAAATGCCCAAGTGAAAAAAGGAAGCTGAAGCACATTTAAGTAAAGCAGCAGGACAATAACGCAAAACACAACCGTTTCTTTCTCCCATAAAGCAAGGATGTTTTGGGTCATTTAATTTGTTCCTAAAAGAAATAATCATTTGTGAACTGATTCTGCATTCAATTAAGCTCTCTTCATCTGATATTAAACAGTGAACAGAGAAATAGTGACAAACCAGACCCACTAATTTCCTCTACAGTGTTCTTCTGTACACATTCAAACTACTGAACTCAGGTAATTCAGTCTTTTTTATCTAATCAGTCACTTTACTTAAACTTCATTTCTTTGAGTCTCTGTGATGTCTTTTCAGTCTCTTCAGTAGTTTCTTTTTTTTTGTAACCACTTTAACAGATTTTAAACTCTTTGTTTCTTCTTTTTTAGATTGAGCTTTGATTGCTCAGCTTTATTGGCACTTTTCTTTTTTATGCTTTGCTCTGCTTTATTATTACCTTTCTCAACATCGCAAAAAGTTATTGTTGCCAATATGAAGTGAAGAGGCTCTTTTTTCACCTAGATGGATTACTTTTCAAATTCATTTTTTAATATAAGCGAAGTTGCGGGATCTCCTTCATGCCTAAACATGTGTTTTGGCACAAAATAGTCCCTTGGTACTTACTACAGCATTACCATGATTTGGACATGGAAAATTGAGACATCACAACCGGTAAGTGCTTTTCTTATCAACAGCATCTGTCTCATAAAAAATGAAATTGGGCGGCACATGGAGATACAGCTAATCCCTGGCTCTTGGGGATTGAACCAAAGAAAATGTCGGATAAACGCCACCCCGACTGAAAAGCGAGTCATGGATTTATCTGCATTAGAGTATATCCACCAATCTGCTTGTGCTGCTGAAAAGCAGGAAGGATACTGTTTCCATTTGTGTAGAGTGAAGTCCAGATTGAGATGATCATTGCATGTCTCCTGAGAAAGACAGAACAAGATGTAATCTGCCAATAAAAGAAGATATAAAACCTGATCAGGCTGGATTTGATGGGGATGGAGATGCTGCATGTGAACACGATAATAAGTCCTGACGTGATAAACAAATTCACGGATAACTTTGAATTCTGGCAAAGATTTAGTAAATAAAACCATCACATAGCACCTCATTCTGTCAAGGTGGGGGAAGAACGTGTAGTTGGAGGATCTTGGGGAACTCTAGATTTAAAAAACTTGTATATCTCCAGGTTTTGACTATGGGAGGACCAAAAATGCTGAGGTACTGCTTGTTTGTAGACTTTCCTGGCTACGTGGTGTTATTGGAAAAACAAGTCAAAATTTTCAAGAAATGGAAATTATAACTACATTAAACATGTAAGGTTGGTCACTTTCCAGGACCTTGATTTTTATTTTTAAAAGTTAACTTTAATTTTTTAACTTTATTTGAAAATGTTAACTCTAATGGACGGAAACACATTAGTCGACCCATAAAACACACACCCAATGAACTGACGATCTGACCAGATAACCTCTACATAATCTACATCTAGCTAGCTGGTTGACAAACTAAGTGCCCAGTAAAACAAAGTGTGATCCAAAGTCCTACCTGAAGCCAAAAAAAAGGTAGATTTGCTTTGAATCATTGACCTACTATACTGTATATCTTTGTAATGAGCTATACTTGCATGGCTAGTTGAATAATGCTACTTTACCAAACGATGTGCGCTACATATGTTAGCATGTTTAATGATCGTTTCTGACCAGTCAGTTCTTTTTATTGAATGTTACCACAGTGGCCATCTATTTGTTATTCATCCAGCAGCGGCAGCAGGTGTGCAATAAATGTCCGATTGTCTGTTCTCTGTTGATTCTGGCAACAAACATTATAACAAGAATCTCTCTTAATTTCCTTGTGCAGCCGACCCTTTTCTGGTTTGTACTGGCCACCTCCAGGTGTGGGTTTGTTGTGCCTCCAGCTAACGCTCTGGCATAACTGTGACGTTGGCAGAAATAGTGTCCATATCTAAACTTACTATGTATATATTTTATTGCTTACATGTTAAACCTTTTTTATAAACTTCAGCTTGTAGCATAAAATCCTTAAAAATGTGATGTCCAGCAAAACAGGACCATGGACTCTGCCTCAGGTTAAAATCCGCTCCGAGAATGATGTCAGCATTAGGTTAGACACCCATACTGGATCATATAGTATCCAACTTAGGTGTTTCTGAGCCTGTTTCCTCTTCAGTAAGAAAAGTAATCACCTAACTCTTCAAACTGTGATAGCAAGGAATTTTTTTGGCAAAGTATAGTAGAGTAGATCAACTCCTATATACTAGTGAGAATACATGGTACTAGAAGCCCTGCAGACACAAAGGTATAAGAAGACTTTAATTACCACTTATGGTACGATGTACCTTAATTCATTAGATAAAGTTAGAATTCATTGTTTTTTGCCTTAAGTTTTTTGCCAATATGGCCTAAACCTACATTATACATATATTTCTTAATTTCGGTCGATATGATGTGGATATTAATTTAAACAAAATAAGACTCTTAAAAAGACAGCCAAGTATTCCATTAACAGAATCCTGTTCAAACTTACAAACTAATATAACACTCTAGCAATATTTAATCTTAAACATCATTTGGTGACAAATGGTGTAGCTATAGACAATATTTTTCATTGTGTTACAGGTCCGGAGAGTCAGGATTGTTGCAACAGTGTTGTGCACAATCTGATAGATAGCAAATAAAGGATTCAGTGACAATGAACAAAGCATAGCCGTTAGCATCCAGATTGCGTCTCTTTTATTTCACCATGAACCTCTTACAGTGTACAATGTTTATGCTTCTCTTTGCCTTTATTTAATAAGCCTCGTTTAAGGTAACTTTTTAATAAGACTCAATTAATAACACACATTCCCTTTCTCATGATTAGGGTGATGTGATACACAGTACAACCCTACTGTTTGGGCCTCACTACTTCCAGTTGTACATCATTCGGGTTTGAGCATAAAAATGTACACTGTGTTTCGACTCAGAACTGGTTCCACACAGAATCACAGAACTCACAAAAATACACAAACAGAATTAATAAT
>JAUZNJ010037026.1:0-11622 GCA_034780135.1 Jordanella pulchra
GGTGCATTAAGAATAGGCAAGAAAAAAATCACACAAAATTAAAGATAATAAATAAGGGATAAAAAATACAAGGCAGTCAGCACAGTAGATTTAAGGTGACTTATTTACAATCAGGATGACTTATATACAGGTGGATTTTTACATTAAAATGTAATAGGTAATAAACAAAGAGATGCTCGATACGCTATGATTCTGAAATCGGATGAATGACGTCAATCCAATCATTTCTGTTTCAATTGATATAATCAGTAATCCAGTTACAGCCATTTAGTGACTTCAGTTTGCAGCACTAATTAGTGATGATTTATATCTGTGTTCATCTTTGTTTATTTCAAGCATGATGGCTTTAGTTGCATGGTGAGTTTAATAACATTATCATCCGATTAATTCATCTAACGGTAGCATCACATCGGATACCGGCCAATGCGCTCAGCCCTTGGATGCACGTCTCCAGTGTCGGGTTGAAAATGTCTTCCAGTCGGTAGATGTGGATGTGGGGACAGAGTCTGGCCCAAATGCTGCCTTTCAAACAGTCTCCTGGGTTTGAAAGGATAACAAAACAACCACACTGCTCTGTCTGTTACTAGGAGCCCCTGTTAGAGGAATTTCTACCGAGATTAAAAAGTCAGTCTTCTGACAGCCTTCACCCTTAGAACCAGCATTACAGGTGGAGCTGCCTGTTATTTGACATCTGCAAACGCAACCTGTTCTCCCCGTGGTTTAAAGATTACTTTAAAAATTCCCTTTGAATGATTTGTGTCGCTATTAAGAGAAAGGCCTGCATGTTAGAGATGTTTGTGTATCCCTCTGTGCCTGCAGACCGGCTGAACTTGCCCAGTGTCCTGGTGCTGAACGGCTGCGGGATCAACAGGGCAGGCGACCAGGCTGAGATCGCTGCCTTCTGTGCTCATGTTATGGAGCTGGACCTCTCGCACAACAATCTGCAAGACTGGCATGAGGTAACGTTGAACCCCCCCCCCCCTGCTCGCTGCTTGTTCAGTAGTCAGGAATGTCTACTTAGGTTGAGAGATTGCTGCGTTTTATGTTTGTGACTATCTCTGCAGTCCTCTACATAAATAAGACAACTAGGTTGGAAATCCATGCAGGGTCTCAGCCAGATACTCTTAGTTTTGCTAATTCAGTGTTATATATTTTAAAATATAAAGTTGGATAAGGATATATGAGACTAGTAAGATCAAAATATTTTTTTCAGATCAGTAAAATCACATCAAGCCTCCCCAATCTGGAGTTCCTCAACCTGAGCTCCAACCCGCTGGCAGGAACCACTCTGGAGCCGCACTGTGCTGAAGCCTTTTCACGAGTTCGACGCCTCGTCCTCAACAACACTCAAATATCCTGGGATACCGTGATGCAACTGGCCCAGAACATTCCCGAGTAAGACACCATCTAACATTAACGCCACAAACCGCTGCCTCCCGGTGAGTCACGAGCTGCTGGATGGTTTACGGTTGGTAGTTTGGGTTGGTTGGTTGCATTGCTTCGGTTGATTGCTTAGTTATTCGTTTGGTTGCTGGATTAGTCAATTGGTTGATTGTCTTTGGTTGTTTTCTTAATCAGCTCAGTGGTTGGTTCTTAGTTTAACTGGTGGATCAGTTTGTTGGTCTGTCTTTGCTTCATATGTCGATTGATTAGCATGGCTCGGCGTCAAAACTGGCATTTACCCTAAAACAAATCTTGAGGCTTTTGAATCTTTTGTAGTAGCTCTGCTCTGTCTCCGTCTTTGGCTCGGTATCATCATTTGGAGGCGGCAGCGTTCACCAATCATACGAACATGTTGATCTTCACCCTCAGACACACATCCTGAAAAAAATCCAACAAACTGAATTGAACTTAAAAGCAAATGCAGCAGAAGAAAGCACAGCCTGTCTCAGTTAGAATAAACAGAACCAGACTAGATCTGTAATCTATCTTTAACATCTGCAGCCTGACAGAAATCTCTGCATTCTGCAGGTTCTGAAGGTCTAACGTTTTCTCTGCCTTCAGCATCGGTAGTTGAAGGAGAAATCATCAGACGAGGCGAGTTAAGTAGCACTGACGGATTTATGTCATTTGGAAGATCTGATCCTGGAAGGTGTGGTCATGGTTTTAGTTCTGGAAAGCACTGCTCCTCACCCCTGCTGGGGAGTTTGTTTGTTGTTTGCTTGGTTCGACTCTAAAGGGTTTATTAGTGTTTTAAATGGTTTTTAGTTGATCAGTTTTCTTTAATAGTGATGCTTGATTTATTGTTTGTTTGTGTTGGATTGTGTGTTGTTGTTCAGTTGTTGATAAACACAAACCAAACATTTATTAAAGAGGAAACCAATAGGGAGGATTCCTGTACTCATCAATTGCTTAACACTTATAAATCTGTCAGCTTTAAAAGAAGAGAGTACAAAACGAAATTAGCAGCATTTAAAATTCTCTGTTCATGTGGAACAAGTGAAAATAACAAAGTAGAAAAGGAAGAGCTAGTGTGCTGATGTCGAGCTAAATGTAAAAGATAAGACAGTTCTTATTAGACCATCCAACCGTCTAACCAGGACATCAAACAACCAAGACTAGTTTCAGTTCATCAACAAGTACAATTTAAATATTATGAACAAAAACATGACATTGAAAGTTTAGAGGTTTATTTCTTCCTCTGTTGAAAACCTGAAACTGTTTTCCTGAAACTAAAAATGAAGTATTCCTCCAGAGGAACAGAAAAACAGGATCTCCTTAAATCTGCTGCAGTTATATAGATTATAGAGAATCAGACAACATCCTCGGAGTATTGAGGGATACATCCAAAGCTTCACCAGAACCAAGCCATGGGTTCAGTTTTGAGATCCGTTGTGTGTCTCTCCCTGTTTCCCCTCAGTGTGTGTTTTCCTCAGCCCCAGCTGGGCTCTCCTGGTGTTCTCCTGCAGGCTGGAGGAGCTGTTCCTGTGCCTTAACGAGTACAGAAGTGTCAGTGCCTCCAGTGTGGCCTGCCCCACGCTGCGCCTGCTCCACATCACCGACAACAGCCTCCACGACTGGGCAGAGGTCTGCAAGTTTGGCTCCATGTTCCCCAGCCTGGACACTCTGATAATGGCCAACAACAACCTGGCCTCCATTCAGGACAGCAAGGATATTGTAGCACGGCTCTTCCCCAACCTGCGCAGCATTAACTTGAACAACTCAGGTTAGTCGCACTTAGTCTCCAATAATTGGTTCTGTCTGTAAAATGATGATGTTAATTCTGAGGAGTTTGGTTTTGTATGTAAGAAATCTAAAAAAAAATAACATTTTAGTGTTATGAAAGCAGTTATATTAAGCAAAAGAAGCTTTGTTCTGTTTCCTCTTCGCACAGCTTTTTATCTCAGCGAGGATTTATTTTCGGAAACGCCGAAAGATAAGAACAAAAAACGTTGTTCACCTACAAGCCATTCTACGTTAAAATCACACATTTCTTCAAAATCACAATGTCTGAATAATTTAACAGGAGCATAATAAAAGCACATGGTGGAATATTTCCTGCACTGAGAATCCATGAATCAGATTTGGAAATGTGACCAGAAACATAAAGCAGCTGCTGGATTTTGAATTTTCTGTTTCAGAAATCAGATAATTTCTCTTTTTAATATTATTACAGGAAGGGAAAAAGGATTTAGTCACTGAATTTACAAGTTCTACCTAAAAGAATAAGAGAGGTGTTTAAGTTTCATTGCAGGTCCACTTCAGTTATTTACTATCTGTTAATCGCAGTGCTGCTACGGAGCTACTGAATGTTGGATAATCAGACTGTTTGATTCCTAATGACTCAGAACCACCGTCTATCTCCTGCTGCTTGATCTTAACACTAAATTACATTAAATCAATTCAGCATCATCAACTCTTTCAGGAATATATTTATCGGTGATGCTGTAAAATAAGTCAAGGGTTCATGGGAAATGTTCAGCTCAACACTTTGCAGCCTAATCTTTGCTGGGAAGGTCAGAGGTCAAACGTTTCCTGTCGGTTTTCTCCAGCTTTGCTCACGTTGTAGCTGCTACTTTGGTCCATTCCTCCATCGGATCTCCTATAAGCAGTGATGTTTCTGAACAATGTGGACTTTCAAGTCCCTCCTCTAATAGAGGTCTGGAGGCTTAAAGATCCAGTCATCTTGCATCTTCAATGCTCTCGCTAATGGAAGGAGGCCTGGGCTTCGATCTCACCTGCACAGTTCATTCAACCGTTAATACATCCCCTGAGCGGGTCAACAGTCTCGCTGTGTATCGACACCATCATGGGGAAGACGTCTGACTGGACGGATGTCCGTCACCCATACCCCCCCCCCCCAAGGAGAAGCAGCTGCAACAAGTCATTTCTGGAGAAGCTGGTTTTTCACAGAGTTCTAGTAGTTTTTCCTTGAAATAAGATCAATAGAAATAATGCACTTGAAAATAAAATGTGTGCAGAACCTTTTCCTCCGTTGGCCGATCGTCTTACCTGCTCAAATCAATCAGTTGCACCTAGTTCAGCAAAAACTTTGTTACATTTCAGTTCCTGCAGAGAAAACTGAACTTCAGCTCTGTGGTCTAAACAGATCAAAGTAAACTTGGTGTTTTATTTGGAAATGAAGGTCCCAGAGTCTGTAGGAAGATCAGAGAGGCCCAGAATCCCCGGTGCTGGACGCCCCGTGTGTCGCCTCCACAGTCAGTGGGGGTTCTGGTTCTGGTCCGCAGTCCATAGTCATTGCAGCCTACAGCCCTTCACCCCTCCCTCTGCTGACAAGCTATACTTTCGGACACCTGATATCTGTGCTTAAAACATTGTTTTCATTGTTCTCATGTGATCAGATCCTTTTCTGAGACTCAGTTTTGGCTTTTCTTTGCCTCCAAGCTGAATCAGCAAAATTGCAAAAAAGACGCTGGAAATATTTTGCTTTATGGGAATAAATTTGTGTAAAAATAACTCTTTTAATTTCTGAAAAATGCTGTACTTTTGTTTTGTTTTTGTACGAGTTTATGCTCCCATCAGTGCTGCTAGCAGGTTCTACCACAAGATGGCGATAATGCCTCGGCGGGTTGTTATTATGTAGCCCAACACATCACAGTGTGTAGGTGTGATGTTTGCTGCATCAGTTGGTGCTTTAAAACCGTATGATCTATTTACAGTGACGCTATTTTTCTACTGTTCTTATTGTTAGCTAACATCATTTCTACAGCATAAACAGGGACTTTTAAAAATGTAAATAAAAAAGGAAAATGATTGAACAAATAATCAGCAACACAAAAAAAAATTCTGTTGTTGTTTTTTAGGTCTTAGTCGATGGGAAGACATCGAGAAGCTGAACTTCTTTCCAAAGTTAGAGGAGGTACGATTGCAGGGCATTCCTTTGCTGCAGGCGTACACCAACGCTGAGCGCCGCAACCTCATGATAGCACAGTGAGTCTCGTTTACAAAACAAACGCCTTCCTGTTTGCATCACCACCATTTGAGAAAGTTGTCTTTTGATGAGTTCATTTTCGATTCATGTAGTTTAATCCCAATGCTCAACTAGCCGATGTTCTTCTCAGGCTTCCCTCAGTTTCCCTTTTAAACGGCAGTGTTGTGACTGACACCGAGCGAGAAGATGCAGAGAGGTTCTTCATTCGTCACTACCTAGACTGCCCTGAGAAGGAGCTACCTTTCAGGTAACCTGCACTTCCTGTCAGGATTTTATTCTAACTACCAAAGAGAAGTTGGTTGTTTTCTGTCAGCAAGATAAACAAAGTGATCTTACCTCCTTAGATACCATTCCCTGGTAACCAAATATGGCAAGCTGGAGCCTCTCGCTGAGATCGACCTCAGACCTCGCTGCTACGCTCAGGTCGAAGTTCATTGTGAGGAGAAAGTGGAGCAGGTAAGTTAAGCACTGATTTACCATTTAAAGGTGGCACCAAAATGTCACAATCCTTCACGTTTTGTGACCAGAAACGGTTCTTTCTTTACTTCTTCATACAGCGTGCAACATACTAGCTGATGTGACATGATAAAGAACAGTTACAACTTGATCGATAGCGACGCGTTTCATAAAACCAACAGTGCTGCTCTTCTCAAAAACTCCCCTCTGTAGCCTCAGCGGCTCGATCCGTCTGAGCAGATCATGTGACCCAGAGTGTCAGTCTGAGCTAATAGCTGTTAGCCAACCAAACTGATCTGAAATGACCTGTTCAGACAAATTTTAGATGTTCGATTTAATCTAGAGGGTGAAGGTTTCTGTTCTTTACCAGGAACTCCATGACTTCTCATTTTTCAGTCCAGTGTGTTCTGCTATCAGAACCAGAACACAGAGGGAGGCGGCTTCATTTAGCTAAAGCACAGGGCTGCCAGTGGTCTTCATAGGGGCCAAACCTGGGGGCCAAACCTGGAGGAAACAGGTGTAGCTCACCTAGCGGCTAAAAGTCACAGTGTTGCCTTAAAGTTGGTTGGACCTTGTCTTTATTGGGAACAGAAGAATGTGTCTATAGGGTAAAAAATGGCTGGTAGATAAATCTCAGTTTATTTTTGTTTGTTGGGAGGCTCAGTTTTTTTGTTTGTTTCCTTTGTTCATCTTGTCTGTCGCTGGATAACTGGTGTTACTGCGGTTCTGTTTGGTTCCAGCTTAACATCCGTTTGGACCAAACTGTCGCTGACCTGAAGAAGCAGCTGACGACGGTGGTCCAACTCTCCACCAACAGCATGAGGCTCTACTACATTGACAAGGACAGCGCGTTTGGTCCAGAGGAACTGAAGTACAACGCGCGGGCCCTCCACTCCTACAGCATCCAGGACGGGGATGAAATACTGGTGGTTCCCAAGACCAAGTAGAAGCCTTTTATTCTGCAGCTTGATAAGAAGAAGTTATTTGATGAGGATTATGTTGATTGCTTTGTCCATATTGGTTGAGAATAGTTTTGAAGGTACCCCGCCTCTTGGAATGTAGAGCAGCAGTAAAAAGATGAGCTCCATATTGGACCTAGTTGGTTGGCTGTTGGTGAAAATCCAGAAGTAACAAGTTTCAGTTTTATTTAAAGGGAAACTCAGTCAAGCGAGTGGATAGGTCCATCACTGCACCGCAGCAAAACTCTGCTGCATAGTTATTTCACAGCCTCCACCAAAGCAGCTTCACAGACAGACTCACCGCTGACCCGCCCACCTGACTGAACGAGAACCTGCCGCTGCGTGGAAACAGGCCGCTGCTTTCCGGTGCACCGTGGCCTTCAACGCTAGAAACACTCACCAAAACAAAAACCTAACATAGCATGTGTGATCAAACTGAGTCTGTTTGTGTGGAAGGACGTTTTAAGCTTGTTTAAATGTAGGAGATATCACACTAAACGTTAGATGTCGAACAGTCACACCAGTATTTTATAGTTGATACAGGCTCATGGTTCAGGATGTTTCTATTATTGGTTAATCATAGTTATAAAATCATAAAACTCTGCTCCTGTCATTGCCAAATGCTTAATCTGTTCCCTATAAGCAAACAATGTGAGGGTTGAAAGAAAACCGATAAAAGAAAGATCTGGATCATATCAGTTTATCGCAACAAATCTTGTGAGGAAACTGGAAAGGAGTCGCGTTTCTGAAATCATTGCTTATTACAAACGTTTGACCTCTGACCTTATTTCATCACACAAACCTCTGCTATAGTATCTTCACTCCCCCCTCTGAACGGGTTATACAGGAAGCAGCGTCTTCTCACCATATACCGCCCCCTGCAGGCCTCCTTGTGAGGTGAAGCTCGATACGTATGAGAACAGCTTAAATGTCTTTCTATCAGTAGGGCTGCAGATATTTGTCGGTGTAATCTACAATTATTATGGAAACTCTTTGACAAAATTTCACACGTCAAAGCATCGTTTTAAGAAATATGACCAATTCTCCATCTCTGAATAATCCGAGTTTAAATCACATGCAGTTCACTAAGGGTGCTGCAGAGGGCAGTGTAGCGTTACCCTCTAACTTGGTTTAATGCAGCTTTTTATATACACAAAAGAATCCAAATTCTGGTGAGAATGTAGCCTTTTGAAGCCTGAATATTTGCCTTGTTTATCGAGATCAAGGTGGTTTTACAGTTCAAGTACTTTCATTGGGCCTCATGCAACAACATTCCAGTATTTTTGTTGTAAATTTCTCATGTTTTTCTCTTACAAATACACCGCACCTTTTTCAACAAACAGTCTTCACTTCAGTAAATGATCATAAATGATCCTCAAATACCTGATGCAGTCCACCTGTGCCTAAATCTGCATAATTATCACCCCGACAACGCCATGCAAGGCCACGAGTTCCAGACTGTGTTCATGAATTAAAGACGAAGAAAGGAGATTTTACGAGATCAGAGACTCAAGTTCTGCTGACTGAGAGCTGAGCAGCAGAATTAAAGGACCAGTAAAAGCCAAGCAGAGAAATAAATCACAGGAGCTGCAAATGCTGTGGTTGTAATGTTACTGAAGTGAAAATGAAATAAGAATGTATTCATGCAGATAAAAATCACTGGATCCCAAAATGGTGTCAAAAAATATCTAGCAAAAGCAAAACAGTCACTGAAAATTACTGATGGAGGCAAGAGGTGTTAAATCTGATGTAAATGGTTCATCTGAGTTCACCATCAACCCAGATGACAGCATTCTGATAAATCCCCTTTTAATTCACACACACCTGTACTGTAGACCTCCAGACAACGTCTGTCATCCATTCATCTACTCTCACTACATCTCTCTCATACATGAACATAAAAATGTAAACAGTGAAACAATGATTGGATGAGTTTGGATCCAAACATCGATATTTAGTGTAATAACAAAGCCAAGGAGCTGTGATGGAGTGAACTGGAGTCTTACCATTGGAGGAGTTTCAAGAAGCAAGTTGCTGATCTTTCTATTTTCTGTTCCAGTTGCTGTTTCAGTTGTAGCTTGATCTCACATAGAGTCTCTGACTTCTCTTTCTTTTGACAAAAAGCGACAGTAAATTTAACCAGTGTCCCCTGGATGCCAACATGCTGGCTGCAGGTGTGACTGATGATGTCATTTTTAATTGTGTAGTTGCATAATAAATAATGATGCAGTCTAATAAAATTGAAAGTTGCTTCTAAGTAAAACAAATGTGGTCAAAACAAAACTAGGTTTGGATAACAGCTGATTGATGTCAGTCTGGGTCATTGGGAGAATTAGTTCCTACCTGAGAGAAGATTAGAAATAGCAGAAAATGGTGAATGCGACATTTTCTCCTAAATCTCTCGTCCGACCGATTTAAGAATGGATTTGTTCGTACGAACGCTTCTTGCATGAGGCCCAATGTTTTCTTTGCGATGGTGTCGGCTTCCCCGCTGCTCTGTGGTGAAGGTTTGAATCTACCGCTGAGCTTTAGCAAAGAATGGAAGCTGAGCACAGTTATGATTTAGTCAGATGATATCAAGCAGTTTGGTTGATTTTAGAGTTTAATTTCCTAATAATATAGATTGTTGAGGTTAATATAAGGCTACATAACAGAATAGTTTTTATTCATTTGAATGTTTAAATGAACTGGAGTGATAGGGAGCAGGGCTGGCTGAGGATATAACTAAATCAAACTGATTGCTTTAATTTAATGATGCTTGTTCTTGCCTATTTATTATTTTTATTGATCAAATGTATTTTATGTGTTTGTTGTGTTTGCACTACGAGTATTTTTTGCACATTGGTGTTTCAGTTGGAACCTAATAGTATAAAGCAGAAACAGGTTTACATGAAATAAGTTGTTTTTTTATTACTTTTAGTAACAACAGATGATGCATGCAGGCAGAAGGCTTTAAACATTCCTGTTAGAGCTGCAATGAGGTTAGAAGGTGTCTGAATGATCTGATCATCTGACTGCTGATAACAGTAACACATATAATTAGGGATGGAGGGGCCCACATTCAGCTTTTGCTTAGAGCCCCATGAACTGATGCAAGGTATTAGTACTAATTTCAGTCGTTCATATTCAATAAAGTTGTTCCCAGAAACATGTTCTAATCGAAGAGAACAAGCCTGGTCTGAACATGGTCATTAGCTTCCTTCTTTATTTGTAGTTTAAAATCCAAAAGAGCTTATTTTAAGATACATTTGCCTCTTTATTTACATTCTAACATTAAAATAATATATTAAATAGTTTAACTTTAATATAATGTCTATGTTAGTTTAATTTCAGATTAAAATTTTATGGATTTTTATGTATAAAAGATAAATAAAGGTTTGCAGCAACATGAGGCAATAAAGGGAATCAACAGATAGGTGTCGAGATTAAAACGAGTTAGTCTGAATATTATAACAAGCAACTAAAGTGTATTTTGTATCAACAGACTGAGATGATGGAGATCAATAAAATAATCTTGATTTTTTTTGACTGAATGAAACAGCAATTGATAGATTAATATGCTACTGAAATGATTGTTAGTTGCAGCCTATTAATCCGCCTATATTATTGGATCGGGGTGTTTCATGTAGTTCTGTGCTTTTACCACTCAGAAAATGGATTCTTCTATCTGTTTGTTTCCTCAGCCTCCTCTCTAACACGTGTTTCCATTTCTGTGGTAGAAGCCTGCAACACATTCCAAAGAAACCAGTGGAAGTGCTTGAAGCACGTTTTTTAAGCGGTACTTTGTTCCAGATCTTGTCCTGTCAGAAGTGTCCTAACGCACAGCCGTATTTCATCCTTTATAAAAGATGCAGAATGTTGTTTGACTTTGCATTTTTGAAAGTGTGTAAACCTCCCAGGGAAGGATGCAGATGTGCTGGTAAATCTCTGCTGTGTCTTTGTGCATCGATGCTGGCAGAAGAACGAGTTGGTGGGAAGAAAAACAAAGTTCTGGTGAAAACTCTGGCTGTTAACTGTCTGCATTGTCTGTTTCCTCTTTAGTTGGAAACAAGTGTTACAGAGCTGACCAGCCCAGGCCTGCACACTAACACCATAGTCATTTTATCATATTCTGGGCTGTTAAGAGAGAAATATGCAAATTCCATCTTTATTAAAGGAAGATTGCTTAGAGTCCTAAAAAAGTATTTCTACTCCTTAAACTTATACTTTGCAAAGGTGCAGCCATGACATTTGAAGGTGGACCAAACCCAAGCAGTGTTTATTTGTGATGTGGAAGAATTATTTAATAGAAAAAAATCAGAAAAGTGTGACATGTATGTATTTGGCTGCACATTTTGTCAGTTAATTATTGTACGGTATTTTTTGTCATCTGCTGTAACATTTTTTTCCCTTACTTGCAGCTAAAACACCTTGACTTCCTCACTATGAGACATTAAAGGATAACTCTAATCAGAACCTCATTTTGCTGTAATTACAGCTGCAAGTCTTTTGGGTTCAGTGAGACTGGATGCAGTGAATCTACGATCACCAATTTGGACGCCTGGTGTTCATTATTGTTGGTATATGGCCCCAGAGGCCCCTGTTCTACGCAGTCATTATGTTAATTAACAGCATAGCATCCGTCTCTAATGTGAAACTTTGGTGTGGTCACTTTGTCTTGACTTTAAAACATGTTATTCCAACTTTTGGAGGCATTCTAGTTGTAATTTTCTACTCAGAGGTTAGAAATTCCACGTCCCAACCGAGGATCGGACCGCCAGGGTCCCCTCCTTCGGCCGCCACCCAGCACACATTGCACCCAACCCCGTTGGCCCC
>JAUZNJ010037027.1:0-11622 GCA_034780135.1 Jordanella pulchra
CCCTAAAGGGTGCGCCTCACATTTTGAGAGAAAAAAAAGACTTTTGTATGCGCCTTATGGTCGTGAAAATACGGTACTTGCTGGTTGTTAACAGGGAGTTAAGAGCAGTTGTCTCTCCATGGCAGTGTGAAACTGGTGGATTGCTCTCATCTTCCTCAGACCATTCATAGCACATTTTAAGTAAGACTCCAACAAAGATTCCCAACTTTGTTTTTTTTGTTTATGCATCAGCAGCAGTAGGCTTTAAAGTTGATGGTTTAAGCAGATTTTAAGCAAGTCTTAGACTGGTTCCTTTGGTACAAAGTGTCTTTGTATTTCCTATAACAATGGCAGCACTGCTCATTCAGTTCTCACATATGACCATCAAGCGATGTAGCCAATAATAAGAAAGCTAATTGATTGGCTGTGTTTTTAGTTATAAATATATTCAATAAAGCACTTTTCAATGTCATGTCTACAAAAATTGTGATCCATAAAAAATGATGACTTGAACACAGCAATTCATGTAATTTAAGGTTTAAAACCTTAAATGCGTGCATTTAAGACTTTTTAGGAGCCCAGAGAAAACCTTGTACCATACTTTAAGCATTTTTTTAAAACAAATCCAAGATAAAATAGCACTAAATGTGACTCGCGATCTTTTAGTGAAAGTTGGAGTGTCACAGTAATGAGTAGGCTTACTGTCAATAACTAATGTAACATTTGGCTTAGAGCACATGTCTTGCAAATAAGCAGCTTTCAGCCACTCACTGCAAAAACATGACAAACATGAAGCTAAGTCCCACGGCTTCAAACTAGGCAGAAATCCCATTACTATTCATCTATCCATTTCCATCTCTCCTTGTATGGCTATGTAAGCCATGGTTTTGAACTCTTGGGGAAAAAAAACATTATCATCTATCCACGTCCCTTGCTACTTTCATGTCTGTCTCATTTCATTTATTCGTTCTTTCCCTGATATTCCCATGGCTTGGAACCAGACTGAAATCCCATTTATTCATACATCCATCTCTTATTTTTCACTCATGTTCCACATATCTGCATTGCCTCATCTGATGGCTGGACGCCAAGTTATCTATTTATCTTCATGTCCATCCATCTTCCTGTTCCACTCTTCTCCTTTCATAGGTCCCTGATCAGCAAAAAATAGTTTTAAGGGGGTGATTTAGGAGATATCAAATGTCAGATCTAAGTGAAAAACTCTTGCAAAGTTTAACATTATTCTAAGCAACCACATAGCTTCAGTTGCCTATTTTTGAAACTTACCCTTTGTTCTTTTTTGTTTTATTAAGAGTGAAAAATAGTTTACAGGTTCCCCAGTGCTGATTTTTATTTGATTATAGCACTTCCAAGAAATAAAATGAATAAAAGAAATGAAGTGGAAGAATACGAATCCAAATGGTTCTTTGACACTTACAGGCACTCCTGGTGAAATTAATACAATGCCATAAAATATATTAATATAGCAAAGGTGACAAGTTCTTTGAGAAAGACAAACACACAGAAACTGTATACTATTGATAAATTATTTAATCCTCCCTTATAATCTGTTGCCAAAATCCACAACTTAAGAGTTGACCAAACCAGAAGGCTCAGCAAACCTATTGCATTTCTATTTAAGATGGCAGAATGAGTAATGTTTTGGCAAACCTTACAAAAAGCGGTTTTACTTAATGCTATTCTTTACTGAAGTTCTTTAAAAGTGCACTTTGAGGACTTTGTTTTACCTCTTTTGCCATACTGTTTATAAGTGGAAATATAAATACAGATCCTTGGCCAGGTTAGAGGCTTTCAAGAGTACACAGTAGAAACAGAATACTATGGGTGTGTTCGATTTCTGCGGCTGCGTCTTCTAGGGATCCGGTCTACCTGGACTGGGTCCTTCTAGGGTCGGGAAAATAAGGAGGCTGGAAGATAATGAACTCAAACAGGTCCAGCCTTCTCCCGCTTTCACCACCCCTCACTCAACGTACACTCCGTTGCCTAGCAACCATGAAAGTTGATACACAAATCAGGCAAATAATGGATCCTGAACTACTTCCTACTGATCTATTAATAATTTCATTGTTGAGGAGCTTCAGCAGCAGGACCATGGTCACACATATCAGATCTGTTGTTCACACACAGCACAGATATTAGAATCTGTGCTTAAATATCAGCCAAACCCATTTGCACAGTCGCAGATAAAACCTTTAAATAAACCAAACATTACCCACCACATATCACACTCAATAACCTTTTAAACAATATGTTTACATAAATTTCATATGGAAAAATTCACTTACTTTAATTATATTACACTGCATTTACTATATTCACCACTGTTCGTCGCCGTTTCCCCTTTTCCTCTGAGCACGAAGCAGCAGGCTTACTTGGACTCGCGATGAATCAGGGGATACCCAAAGCTACAGATGATATACCGGGCCTATCTTTAAAAAGGGGGAAAAGAAGGTTGCATTTTTCGGCCGCTTACTAAGGAGGCTTCCGATCCGAATAGGAAATGGCGCCACACTAACACAGTGTATGTCAAATCATATTTAAATCTAAGTTAAAAAAATAAAATAACAATAAACTCTGGTCAACTTACGAAAATAAACACTGGAAACACATTGTTACGGCCCCTGGCCATGTAGGTTTTCTTTTGTATCCAGGTCCTGGAGCACACCCATCTGATTGGCTGCCTGGAGACTGCTAAGCAGCAACCTGACTGGATCAGCAGGAGCACCAAGCCTATCAGGTGATGGTATGACCCACCTGAAGTCACTTCTACAGTGGGGCAGGTAGTGGAAGAGGCTTTGTAAAACTGATGCCCACTTTACTTTGAGTGTAGTCTTTTAAAGACTGTTTGGGCTCCATTGAAGCTTTTTGTTCTGCTACTTTGTTTCTTTGGGAAGTTTTGATATCCACATCAAGTGTTTGTACACTATTGGTTAACTTGATTGTTTAATGGTGGACAGTGGATTTATACCCCTCTGATTTTTTTTTTTTTTTTTTTTGTTAATTTGATAAAGCATTGTTTGTTTTGTATGTAACACCTTTCTTTTTCCCTTTGTAAAAACTCTTTTAAAATTAAACTTTTTCTTTTTTTTGTCTAAAGTATTTAGTTTTACTTATGAGGCCGCCAAGTGGCAACATGTAGATAACTATATTTCTTCTTTTTAGAGTTTTGTTTTTCTTCCTTTCGTAGTACAATGTGTACAATTGCTTCCTTGAGACTTTTCTGAAAATTTTATTTTCCCTTGTAAAACAACCTATAAAAATTATACAAATATACTTGCAGACTTACAAGTTTGCAGAAAGAGATACGTTTAGGCTTGAACTCTCTTATCTCCAACTAACTTAAGTTGTAAAAAACTATTATGGATTATTTCTATAACATGGCTGTAATTTTGGTGGAGGAAATGTAACTTCTAAAAGTTAGAGCAGCTACTGTAGTTCTGTACAACCACGTCAATCACTTGCACTAAGCGCATGACATGCTATTTTTTGTTAAAGACAACTTTATTTAAAGGAATGTAAAACATCAGGGGATCACACTCACAAAACGCAGAGTTGACATATATTTAAAAAAAAATATATACAATGGCATAAAACTATAACAGACTGTAACCCTGTTTGCTACACAAACATACCTCATAAATACTAACAGCAATTTTCAAAGTAATTTGACACTAATAATAATTACAGCACCTCTAAATTCAGAACTGTGTAGAACATTACCTACTTATAGTTATCCGTACTTCTGTGGCTTTAAAATACTAACAAAAAATATGAGACTTGTTTGAGGTCACCTTTAGACGTCTTTTGTTTGTTTGTAAGTTTCTTGCTGTAAGCCATAAATGTGTCCATTATGGTTTTGCCAAGAAACAAACTCTTTGGCTGATAAGGTAAAACAAAACAAATCCTCTCAAGTTTCAAATATATTATCGACATCAAACATTTCCATAAAACTCATTTCTTTTTGAATAAGCTCTACTTAATTTTTTAAGGGGTGGTAACAGGAGGTTCTTCCTATAGTGCATAAATCCTGATGATCATGTATCGTTCTTCCTCCCCAATTACCTAAAGTCTTGTTTTGCAGTGTTAAAAGGCCACAGTAGTATAAAAATGTATTTTTCTTTTTAAATGCTTACACAAAACTGTATTTAATCTCTGTATTTAGGGTATCATGTAAATAATTCCCCCACACACCGGGAATTTGTATGTATGTGTGTGTGTGGAGGGGGGGGCATTTCTACGTACTTTGAACTAAGCATGAGATTGGGATGAGAAAATCCCAACAGTTCTTGGATGCATTGTGTTACATAACCACTTAATTATAACTGGGGAGGAAATGTGACAGCTTGTGACCTAATCCTTAATACAAAAATTACATTCATACAAATCATATGTGATTCTCAATGTGTGTGTGTGTATGGTTGCGATGGAGGGGGGCATACTCTCAACATGCCAATTAAAAGAAACAAGACTGTGATGCAAACACGTGATGAATTGATCATTTTAAAGCAGGTCTTCTTTGTGTGTGTGGGTGAATGTGAGTTTATTTGCATTTTAAGATTCTTTGAAATTTGCACAGAAGTGTGTGTGTGTGTGTGTGTGTGTGTGTGTGTGTGTGTGTGTGGGTGGGTGTGTGTGTGTGTGTGTGTGTGTGTGTGTGTGGCCCATTATTTTGCTTCTGAATGACAGATCTATTACTGTAAAATAGCAAGCTGCTAGAGGACTTGCAGAAGGAAACACACATCCACACACGTTATCAAGCTGTGTGATTAAAGCCGAGTAACTTCCTTTATGTGCTTGGGTTTATCTGGATATGTGTGTGGTGAGACTAACAGAATATGAAAAGCTGACACTTGGCTTTTAAGGCCCTTGCTAATGTGGCCTTTGAAAGCCTCTCATCTCTGTGTGCACATACTTGACTCACACCTTTTCATTTAAACGTGCCCTGTGCAAACACACATCACCATATTCGCACATTCACACACACCAAAGCGTTTGTGTACCAGAAAGTCTGTATAATAAAATAGTATATGATGGCCACCTTTTCCACGAAGATATGATCCTATAATGGTTTTTAAATTAGCCCTATCATCAAGCTACGTTCCCTCACCTTCAGAGTGAAACGGAGGAGGTGACCTAGTGTTACCCAATGGAATTTGAGCTGTCACACATCACGCAATTATACTGAAGTCAAAGGCTTGAGAACGACAGTAGCACCCATGCTAAGTCAAAACTCTTATTCATAGACAAGACAGTTAAGCTACCGCTTTGATGATCTCAACAGTTTATAAAAAAGACAGTGAAAAATGTCAAATTTTCTTTTATCTCCTAACTCTTATCTCCATATTTTTTATATTACTATTAATCCCTCCTACGATATAGCCCGTTAGCTCAAGGTTCACAAAACTTCAATCGATGTTCCTTACGTTTTTTTCCCCCAAAACTGCTTTCTCCTTTTTTCATGGATATATGTGATAAAATATGAAAATATAGAATAGAGTTATGAGAACCCAATCTTGAAGTAGAAAGCAAAACATGTGAGACAAAATGACAGAAAAAGAAAAAAAAAAGTTAAGGTTTTGATATCCCAGTGCTGTTTCATTGGACAGAAGACTTATGTCTCCCCTTTGGAAAGCAGAAAATAAGCTGATTAACACACAGCAACTAAGGGCACAATGGACAGCAGCCCATTTTCAGCAAGAAAAGCAACTATCACATCTTAACAGTAAGAGGATTTGTTTGAAACATTTCAAGAGAGGCAAATAATTCATTAGCTGATTTAGGTATATGTTTTTTATGCAGCCACGAAGCTTAAGTCATACATCAACACACTGTTTGTTCCTTAAGCACAAGCCTTAAGACACAATTCATTCCTATTTGCACTAATCTGCGATATCTCACATTCCTTGCATTATTGAATAATTGAGAAGTAAATCAAGGGCCTGCAGTCAACTTCACTGATTAGATGTAAGATCTGGCAGCAGCTTATTGCCAGTCATGTCAGTCACAACCATTGCTCCATCCTCCCTCCGAAAGCCCCCAAAAAACAAGGCCTTTAAGGTCTCCGAAGGGTGTGTATGCATAACTATTAACTCTTTTTTTTAAAATCTAAAAAAAAACAAGAAAAACCTTTTCCAGTCATTTCTTTAATCTTCGAATTCAAACAAACATTCAGTCTTTCATAAAAAGTTATTTTCTTTTTGGAAGTAATCTAAGCCAACCCAGTAAACTGAAATACTTTTTTTGGTTAATTTTTCAGTATAACAGAGATGGTGTCTCGCATATTGCCCTTTGAGCTCAATGGTAAGACATTATTCGCACAGAATTCATCTGAAATGAAGACAAGTCGTTTGTCCCCTTTTCACAAGAAATGGGATATCTTTACTTGAAAGTAAAGACATTTCCATGTGTTATGGTAATATTAAAATACAACAATCAAACTTAATGAATTTTCTGTTTCCTACTGCACTAGCTTCCTAACATTTCAGAGACTACTTATAACACTTTCTACTATGAATTGTTTTCTTAATGGCCTGCTAAGGTATTACTTACAAATTTAGTTTTAAAGCAATAGTTTTATCCAAATAATTCCGTTGTTTTCTTTCATTTTTTGGACATTTTAGGGGTTTATTTTGTTTTCTCATCACAGAGGACTGCTGCTGAGCCCTCACTAGTATTTTGCTATGATTCCTTTATTTTTTAGGTATTTTAGGCTACCTTTTCTTTCTCTGGATAATGGGTTTAATCGCTATCCCCTTTCTTTTCTCTCATATGAAGCTTTTTTTCTTCAATAGTAGATTTACACAGAATTAACTCCCACGTCACTGTTGCTGCCCCCTATTTCCTCTCCTCTGTCTCTCACAATGCCTTACTGTGTTTTTGTCATGGTGCCTTAAACCAGTGTGAAAAAATTCAAGCAGCATTTCTGTCAGGTGGCAACTGAAAGACAAATGCATTTCCATGGCGTAATTTTATGCAAACAGTTATGTAGTGTGTAACAAGATTATTCCATCGATTTAAACCAAAAACACATTTAAGTTTTGAACTTTTCTTACCAGCTGTTAATCAATCAAGGGTTATGTGCAACAACCTGTCTTGTTCTGTGATACTAGCTAATTCTTTGTATTTAAATATATAAAATCTATTTTATCTTTGCACGTTTAGATTTTTAAATCCTGAAACCAATTCCAAAATTAAACTTGCACAAAGGTAAACTTGGTCAAAACTTGAATTTAAATGACTACAAAATACAGCAATGAAGATTATTTTTGGCAGCATTAAACCTCTCTCTGAAGTTAGGGTTTGGATCTGTTAATTATGTTTAGCCCTAGTTGAACATATCTAGTACAAAAGGCAGTTTTAGTTTTTTCTTTTTTATATCATATTTTCATAAGCAATTCAAAGTGATCTATGCGAGGAAAAGAACGGGAAAAATACATTGCAATACAATGATTAAGGAGAATAAAAATATTTAAAAAGATAAGACAACCTAAAAAAATAAAAATAAAATAGTTTATATGAAAATGGAAGGAAAACTATCAAATAATATTTAGATAGCGCAGCCTTTAGTTATTAAAGGCCACTTTGTATGTGTAAATTTTCAATCTCGGTTGAAAACAAATCAGGTTTTTACCACTTTCACAGTTTTCTGGGAGTTTGTTTCTTATTAGTAACCTGGCATAAGCCAGATTGATACATGTAGTACAATTTAAAATTCATACACATATCAATCTGAAAAAGCTTCATTGGGAACTGTTTGCAAAAGGGAGGGTGATTCACTACAATTCTTTGGCCTGATTGGGGACCTGACTCCTATATCTAAGTTTTAGCAGCTCATACTCATAGCAGCAGTAGCTGCTCGATTTGTGTCACAACTGGCAGAGTTAACAGATAAATCAAACTCTCAACAAATCCGGTCGGGGAAACGTGTAACCATTTTCCAAATCTTCCGATCCACAAAGGTAAAAATCACTTCCTCTTGCTCGTTTTCAGAAAGAAATGGAGGGTATTCCAGCTAAGACCAGTGCAGCCATGTTTGTTTTGCTTCAGCTTTCCGCATCTGGTTGATGCGCTGACATCATATATGCTTATGCATTTCATTGGTCTGAAATGTTTCTGTACCGAGGTCAAACATATCTGCTGGCTCCTGGCAAGATGTATTTTCTTGAGTTTGTGAATTCACAGATCTCATGACAGTTCATCTTCTTCGCTAGGTAACCTTATTAGTGGAGCATAAAAGCTAATGCTTCTCCATGTTTGGTTCTGGGAACGCAGAGTAGACTTGAGCCAGAAGACCTGGGAGGTCTGGGCAGTTCATGCACTGTAATATATGTATGTTTATTGTATGTTGGTGCTAAGCTATTCCGTGATTTATAGACTAACAGAAGTGTTTTAAAGCCACTTCTCTAATATGTGGAGGAGCCAGTGATCAGCAGTGTCGAATGCTGTGCTAAGATCTAGTATTACCTTCAGTGTGGCTCTTCAAAAGTCTGCATTTATATGGATATCATTTAACACCTTGACAAGGGCAGTATCTGAAGTGTGGTGAGCATAGAAGCCTGATTGGAAGATATATTTTATTATATGGATGTCACAGTTGGTCATTGTTAGAAAGGTGTTTAAATGTTGAAACAAGTTTTTTCTGTAATTCTTCTGATGAAGGTGAGGTTTGAGATAGCCCTGTAGTTCTGCAGTAGCAGCTTTGCAAGTTGTCTTTCTTACAAAGGTTTGATAATTCCACTAGGGCCTAGGGAAAAACACCTGACAAAAGGGATGGGTTATTACTATAATAAAATCAGATATTATGACAGGCGAAAAATATATCTGTAGAGCCTCTCTTTGTAGCCGTTATAGAAAACTAGGAATCCAGTCTTTTGCCACCTGCGCTGGAATCTAGTCTTTTGCCACCTGCGCTTTCAACACTCTTTTTTTTTTTCTCACTTCTGACTGGTGGAGCATTTCTCCAAAGAGACTCTTTCTTCCCAGAAATAACTTTCACTTTAATTGTAATAATGGAACCAATGATCTCTGAAATTTTAAAATTTAAGTTGTCCACCAGTGACATTGTTAGAGAGCAAAGTGAAGGTAGAAGATTAATTCTTGTTAAAAGTTTTTGTAGCATCATTCTTGAAGCAGTATTTTTTTACTATGTCTCTTTGGCTAATTGAATCAAGACAAGTGGTCAGATAGGGCATAATCAGTACAGATACTTTGTGAATGTTTAGAACAGGGGTCTGCAACCCTTGGCTCCGGAGCCACAAGTGGGTCTTTGGACCCTCTCCGATGGCTCTTTATAGTGGATAAAAATTATAAAAGAACTAACCATTCATATGAAGAAAGTATAATAAAATGTAGCAGTTAGTAGAAGCTTTAGGGTTCTAGAATACTTAAACAGATTTTTTTTACAACAGAATGACATTAAAAGAATCAGAAATGTGTTTTTCCATTTGTTTTTTTCTTATTATTTTCTTGGAAAGTATGTTTTACTTCTCAATTAACTTCCACAAATACATTTCTATAGAGGAAAATCTAAGGTTCTTTGTCATTAAACTTTTTCTGTTTAGGTTTAAAAATCAATTGTGATTGTTTAAAATGGCATGAGATTTCCTACAGCATATACTTTTATTAGAAGGTTGTGTAATATTTGAATCTCTAGACAACCTTGATTTAGTTGGAGGTTGCAGAGGTTGCAGACCTATATCCGTTTTATTCAGGAACATGATACAAGCCAGGCTATTTACCTGGAAAGCCAAATAACCAATAGTCAAATTTGTCCAGAAATACCTTTTTATACTTTGATGAAACTTTAAACCAAGTGGTTACCCCTCCACATGTTTTTTGCTCTCCACTGTTACAAAGTAAATTGTAGTTTGGTGGTGGTGATTATATAAGAATGGATTCATCGTCAAATTTCTGTAACTCTTTTTCTCTAAAAAAACGTAATGTGACATTTCAAGTTGGAAAACAATTGAAATTTACTTAATCCTGTGGTCAATGACTAGACTAATTAACAGTGCTGATAATGTTTGCATTTTGTGCAAAAAGAAAAAAAGAACATTTGAACAATTAGAGACTGCGTAACAAAAGTTTAGTGAGATGCAAACTGTAGATAGTAAAAAATAGTTTATTCCTGCAACTTTTATACTACATGTATGGTACTCATATCTCAGACAACTTTTGCACTTGAATTTTCAGGGAGCATTCTGTTCTGATTTTTGAATATGAAAATGAGATTTTCACCTCCACTTATGGCTCAACTTCTTCTTGTTTACAGTTTTACAGCAATTAGTTTTTTTTTAGCTTTTCTTTGTTTCAAATTTATATTAGCCTGTTCTCTGTTTGTTTAAGTTGTTTTATTGATTTGACTTACTTAAACTCTCTAATCACACCAAACGGTAATTGTTGATCAAGAGTTTAACCTTTAGTAAGTATACTGGGAGGCAGTATGTATGCTAACAATGAACATACTGTACTACTGCTGTACAATCTGATTGTGCTGTCTGTTGATTCAAGTATTGGGTTACAAGCGTTTTGACCTAAGCAGAGTAATTTCATTAGAAATTAAATAAATACTGTTATTAATAAGTGATTATTGGATGACTTAAATAAATATATGCCTTCATGAAATAAAACAACTTATATGATAAAAACGACATCCTTTCCTTATGTTGTCATTTATTTATGTACTTTAGTAATTGAAAATGTAATTTGTATTTATTTGAACATTTATTCATTTATTATTACTTTATTTTAACATAGTTAATTGTTTATTAAGTTATTACTTTTTATAAAGCATACATATTTAATTTGTTATCTGTTTTGATATTTAATTATTCATCAATTTATTTATTTCATAATCATGTTTTATTTAGAGGCACGTTGATTTTTTACAGCTACTTGACATATTTTAAGGACCTAATGCTTTAAACCCCATTTCTTATTTCAGGCTCTTGTTATTTCAAGTTTTATTTTTTGCATTATTTCATGTTTTAATATTTAGATTAAGGCAGACATTTCTCTACTGGGCAACTCTGTGGTTTAGAGCTTAAACTTAAGTGGTGGTGGTTGTACTGCAAGGCTGAATGACTAGGAGGCAATAGGAAGCTTTACTGGCCTTATGCTTTCACTACAGGTGCATAAATGCTGAGGTCTGGTTGAAGCTTTTTTAGTCAAACAGACCAAAGTAGTAAAACTTTACAGACTGGTTAGAAGTTGGTATGCTGACAGGGCTTTGCGCAAACTGCCTATTAGCAAACGCTTTATTTAACATGCTGGCTAATTATTTGGCTAGTGAGCAGAGGCAACTTGGGAGCTGTTGGCACTTGTGACTACAATTTATGGGCCATCTAGACATTTATCATCATGCTGTGTGATGGCAGCAGAGTCAAAGTGAGCAGCTTACAAAAAAAGCTATATATTAAATCGATCACTCATAAATTCATGTATCTAAGCTTTATGCATCACGGAAGTTGATGCTAGTTAGCAGGTGGTGCAGTTCATTTGGACAAGATTAAATTCTCTCTGCTCCCTGATTTAATTCACTTCCCCAAATCTGACCAGGCTGCCCCAGAGAGAAAACTGTTCCCGTTTATTTGAGTAGAAAAACATAAAAAGACTAAACAAAAC